>JAWZSL010000073.1:7500-255000 GCA_034769285.1 Lutjanus argentimaculatus | reverse complement strand
GTCTCTGTCTGTCTGTCTGTCTGTCTGTCTGTCTGTCTCGCTCTGTCTGTCTTCTGTCTGTCTGTCCTGCCGCTCTGTCCTGTCTGTCTGTCTGTCTCTGTCTGTCTTGTCAGTCCTGTCTGTCCTGTCTGTCTGTCTGTCTGTCTTTCTCGTCTCTGTCGTTTTGTCTGTCCCTGCTCTGTCTGTCTGTCTGTCTGTCTCTGTCTGTCTCTGCTCTGCTGTCTCTGTCTGTCTCTGTTGTCTGTCTCTGTCTCTGTCTGCTGTCTGTCTGTCCTGTCCTGTCCCTGTCTCTGTCTGTCTCTGTCTGTCTGTCTGTCTGTCCTGTCCCTGTCGTCTCTGTCTGTCTCTGTCTGTCTGTCCTGTCTGTCTGTCTCTGTTGTCTCTGTCCTGTCTGCCGTCTGTCTCTGTCTGTCTGTCTGTCTGTCCTGTCTGTCGTCTGTCTGTCTCTGTCCGTTCTACAGGAGGCTCAGATCAAGGAGCTGTTTAGATCTCACAGACAGTCGTATGTAAAAAAGTTGTTCTCACTTAGACACACGTGTTGGTCTACATGAAATCCTGGAGTATAAAAGGGTTCTTGGTTCTTGTTAGCACCCTTAGAAGATGGACAGTTTCAGGATGCCCCAAGGAGGGTTCTGTTTGGAACCATTACACCATGAAGGGTTCTGTTTAGAACATCTCACAGTGGTTTCTGGGTTATAACGTAAAAGTTCTACCATGATTCTCCTGGGAACCATCTGTAGAACCATTATAGTTCTGTTGGCGAAATAATAATCTGACTTTAGTTCATAACATGACGACAGAAAACTTCTCACAGATGTAAATTATTAAAATATTCTCTTTATTCAGATTCATTGACATTAATAAGTTCTGTAAGAACCTCCTGGTTCTATGAGAACATTTGTCACTTCAGACAGAACATGAGACACATTTTACTGACATTTTAATTTAGTTTTTGTTTTTCTCATGACTTATTTATTTTAATCTTTTAATCTTTCATCTTCACAGTTTTTGATTTTGTCTTAAATTTGACTTTTCTTGGAAAAAAATTTCCAAGAGGAACCATCAGCAGAACAGTCAGACCTCAGACAGGAACCTCGTCATCTTACTGAGCCGATATAATAATCAAGAAATTATTCTGATAAAGATCAAGATTAATAAACATAATATAATATAATATATTAAATATAATAAATATAATATAATATAATATAATAAATATAATATAATAAACATAATATATTATAATATAATATAATATAATATAATTTATAAACTGATCTGAAGTCAGTTTCAACAGTTTTTAACTTTAAACTTTTCAGACAGAAACTGATCTGACCAAAGTCGTCATGTATCAATAAAGTTTATCAGATTTGAATCAGAAGTTTGTATAAATCACCATGGTAACGCTCTGTGTACGTGTGTGAGAGAGAAACAGGAAGTTTCTGTTTCTACCTGCCCGTTGCCATGGTTACACCTGATAAGGTGACAGACTGTAAGACTTCATTCATTCCTGCTCCGTCCAATCAGCAGTCAGTGTGTCAACACGAGCAGATCAAAGGACACGTTTGTAGATAAGAAACATTTTGATGACGACGTCTCACACGAGGACAAAATAACTTCTCATGTTGGAGACAAATTAAGTGACTCAGTAAATTCAGTTCAGAGACACGAATGAAATGTTTCAGGTGAGAAAAGAACTTTTACAAACATGCAGCAGAAACAGTTGTGACGACTTTTATCTTTATTTATATTTGTAAATAGTAATGTGTGTGTGTGTGTGTGTGTGTGTGTGTGTGTGTGTGTGTGTGTGTGTGTGTGTGTGTGTGTGACACCAACATAAAGAAGGAAACGTGTGTTCAGGACTTTATTTGTTTTTTTATCACTGACATCCTTTAAAACACATTTACAACTTTATCAAACATTTATAATCATAATAACTGCATTGATCTGTCATCAAACCTCTCAGCTGAATAATTATTAATCAATAATGTTCATAATGTTGAAATAAAAACAGTATTTAACTGTTTGTTCCTGTGATGTTTCACTGACAGACATGAGAACATGTTAAACTGTTACAAACACACACTGTTCTGAGATCAGAGAGACTCCTGAGGAACCAGAAATGTCCCCTGCAGGGCCCCGTACCACAGACAGCAGATGTCCCTGTCCAACACACCGTCCAGGATCCAGGATGTGAGGTAGAGGTTCACCTCTGAGTTCTCCAGCTTGTTCCTCAGGCTGTATCATGTTGAAAGCACAGAGAAATCAAAGAACATGATTCTCATGGTGCTTCTAGGATCACTGGTTTCCCCTGTTTGTTTGTTTTTTGTTTTGTTTTTTTATTTATTTATTTATTTTTTTTTTTTTTTATTGTTTCCTGTTTTTAATTGTTTCCTGTGTTTTTTTAAAATTGTTTCCTGTGTGTTTTTAATTGTTTCCTGTGTTTTTAATTGTTTCCTGTGTGTTTTTAATTGTTTCCTGTGTGTTTTTTATTGTTTCCTGTGTTTTTAATTGTTTCCTGTGTTTTTTTAAAATTGTTTTCCTGTGTGTTTTTAATTGTTTCCTGTGTTTTTAATTGTTTCCTGTGTGTTTTTAATTGTTTCCTGTGTGTTTTTAATTGTTTCCTGTGTGTTTTAAATTGTTTCCTGTGTTTTTTAATTGTTTCCTGTGTGTTTTAAATTGTTTCCTGTGTGTTTTTAATTGTTTCCTGTGTTTTTTTTTAATTGTTTCCTGTGTTTTTTTAAAATTGTTTCCTGTGTTTTTAATTGTTTCCTGTTTTTAATTGTTTCCTGTGTGTTTTTAATTGTTTCCTGTGTTTTTTTAAATTGTTTCCTGTGTGCTTTTAATTGTTTCCTGTGTGTTTTAAATTGTTTCCTGTGTTTTTAATTGTTTCCTGTGTGTTTTAAATTGTTTCCTGTGTTTTTTAATTGTTTCCTGTGTGTTTTAAATTGTTTCCTGTGTTTTTTAATTGTTTCCTGTGTGTTTTTAATTGTTTCCTGTGTGTTTTTAATTGTTTCCTGTGTTTTTTTTAATTGTTTCCTGTGTGTTTTTAATTGTTTCCTGTGTTTTTTTAGTTGTTTCCTGTGTGTTTTTAAAAATTGTTTCCTGTGTGTTTTAAATTGTTTCCTGTGTTTTTTTTAATTGTTTCCTGTGTGTTTTAAATTGTTTCCTGTGTTTTTTTTTTTAATTGTTTCCTGTGTTTTTTTTAGTTGTTTCCTGTGTGTTTTTAAAAATTGCTTCCTGTGTGTTTTTAAAAATTGCTTCCTGTGTGTTTTTAATTGTTTCCTGTGTTTTTTTAATTGTTTCCTGTGTGTTCTTAATTGTTTCCTGTGTGTTTTTAATTGTTTCCTGTGTGTTTTAAATTGTTTCCTGTGTTTTTTTTTAATTGCTTCCTGTGTGTTTTTAATTGTTTACTGTGTGTTTTTAATTGTTTCCTGTGTTTTTTAATTGTTTCCTGTGTTTTTTAATTGTTTCCTGTGTGTTTTTAATTGTTTCCTGTGTGTTTTATTGGTTTCAAACATCCCATCAGGACACATAATGAACTGAACTGAACTGAATCAGTCAGTTTCTGACTAAAACATCACAGATTAACTTCACTCTCTGAGTCATCGTGTTCTTTTATGTTTTAAACATGTGGAGCTTTTTTAAATGTCACAAAGAAACAATAAAGTTGTCAGTTTGAATGTCAAACTTTATTTATTCAACATTTGGTTGAAACAGAGAACCAAACTGTGACTGACTCACAGACACATGAAGAGTAAAAATTCAACAAAAGAATATTTGAAACAAACTTTTTGTGAATTCGACAAATGACACAGTGAGTTTGTTTATTCCAGCAGAGAAGAAGGCTCAGTTCCTCAGGTCATCAGTCTGAGTGATGGAACTCCAGTTTTCAACGTACATGTAGTTTGATTTGTGTGTTAATTTAATGTTCTGTTAGGGTTCTAACACACTGGAGCTTCTCATGTGACTGAGGTTAGCAACACAGCTAAAGTTACGTTAGCTCAACTTAACTAAATGAACAACAAGAACAGAATCTGCCTCACAGAATGTTCTGGGAAGGGTTCTTGACTGTTCCTGCATTAGGTTCCTCAGATGAATGTTGGGTCTCAGAGTGCTGCTGTCATAAGCTTCAACAGAACAGGCAGCAGAACATTAGAACATCATAACCCTTCTTTGTTTTAGTTTCCTTGCTGTAGTAAAATGTCTAGCATGGCTCTGGGGAGTCAGGTGCATCATGGGAAATGTAGGACCCACACAGGACTGTGGGGTCTTTATGGACGGACCGTTAAAGTCCACAGAGAACTGATTTAAAACAATAACTCAACTTTTATTAATAAAGATGTAAGATATTATCAGCACACCGTCAGTATCAGCAGGAGAAAACAGATTAAATATCTGTATCAGCTGACATTTCTGCCAACATGACGACACTTTAATTATTCTCATTTCAACAAATGTTAAAGATGCTATTTACAGTGACTGAAGAGCCAATCACAACACTTCAGATTTAATCCATCCATTCCTCTCTCAGCAGTCCTTCTCTTATTTTTCCCACATTTTGAAAAGCATTGAATTTTATTTTGGAAAGCTTTGTATTTTATTTTGAAAAGCATTGTAATCTATGTCTGCATCTGTCAGTGGTCCTTCACAATAAGAGCAGACAGAATAACATGTTGATCCACAGCGGGAGAGACTTGAAGTTTTCTGACATTAGCTGGAAAATAACGTAGATATCAACATGAAATATTGGATATCATCAAAAATCAAATTGCTTTTTAACTCATTGATTATGATTATTTTTTCATTTTAATACGTTCTGACGATCAGACTCAACCAAAGTTTCAGTTTGACCCTTCAGTGTAAATCCAAACCAGTAAGAATGAAAAATGTTACATTTTTACTGATATGTTGATATTTTCCAGCTCATCGAGTCCGTCCTCTCATGAATCAACATTAATCTTCTCACTCTTATCATGATGACATTTTGAAAAATCTTGTTTTTTATTTTGAAAAACTTTGTTTTTAATGTCTGCATGTGTCAGTGGGTTCATATTCACTGAGTTAAATATTTTTTCTCTTTGTTCTTCACTAATTTATCATATTGATCAGGATGGTGGACAGTTTACTTTTTAGAGTTGGAATGTGATTGGCTCCTCCTCAAATGACCGACCAATCAAAGTGCAAGCACCATCTTTGATATCAGTTTAGAAACCTAGAAAGAATAATTAAAGTTTCATCTTATCAGCAGAAATCTACATTTCATAATGACAATGATGTTTCATCTTAGAGCCTCGATCAGCTGATAACGGTGGTTCAGATCAGATCTGAGGATGGATCTCAACACTTCACATTGTCCAAATAAAAGGAAGACTTTTATTTTGAAACAGCCTCTGACCACTGGACAGATAAACACCTGGCTGGCCACAGGAAGTGATGTCATTGCATGTTGTTCCGTCACTCACTCATGAGCAGCTGTTCTTCAATCTGATTGGCCAAAAGGGGGAGATTTAGTAAATGATGGACTACATCTAGATGACCTTGAACTAAACCTGGACTAACCTGTGACTACACCTCTGTTATACCTGAACTATACCTGTGTTATACCTGAACTACACCTGTGTTATACCTGAACTATACCTGTTCTACACCTGTGCTACACCTATCCTAACCCTGTGCTACACCTGTGTTATACCTGAACTATACCTGTTCTACACCTGTGCTATACCTGTGCTACACCTGTTCTACACCTGTGTTATACCTGAACTATACCTGTTCTACACCTGTGCTACACCTGTGTTATACCTGTGCTACACCTGTTCTACACCTGTGTTATACCTGAACTACACCTGTGCTACACCTGGCCTACACCTGTACCTGTGCTACACCTGTGTTATACCTGTGCTATACCTGTTCTACACCTGTGCTACACCTGTGTTATACCTGAACTACACCTGTGCTACACCTGTGTTATACCTGTGCTATACCTGTTCTACACCTGTGCTACACCTATCCTAACCCTGTGCTACACCTGTGTAGGGCTGTACTGAATGATTTAAAGCTTTTTTCCGTTGCTGTGGTATTCAAGTGTAAAATCAGTATTTTCATATAAACATATTTTCATGGTTTGTTGTCGCTCGTTGGTGTCGTGTTTTGTCAGTCCGTTTGCAGCTCGTGTTGAAGTTGCCATGTGTTCCCGTCTCCTCGCTGTCTCAGGTGCTGCAGCCTCTGACTCGTATCCTCTCGCTGCCTCCATCATCTCTCAGACCTCCTCCTCTCTGACAGAAACAGCAGCTTCAGTGTGAGCTGGATGCAGAGCGACAAAACCTCGGCACCACGATCGACACAGAGACAGATTTAGGACCCACCAGGGATATTTTCCTGTGACAACGGCAAACACTTTTTAACTGTGGTGTTAAAATGTGGACGTGTATCTGAGATCCCTCTCGCTCAACGTGAACGTCACTCTGACTCTGCTCACATCGCTCGTCTGTACTGCGTGAAAATGTTCAGTCCGTTATTTCAGAGAAAATGTGAATATGGAGTTTAGTGATGACTTGATACCACTTTTCAACGTCCAATACTGACACCAAAACTGTAACCTTGATCATCAGCTGATACTGATAAGTCTTTTTCTCTCTTTAACCACTGAAAGAAATAAAGACTGTTAATGACTCACTTGTGTTGAAGCAGTTTGTTTCACGTAGCATCAAAAAAACATCAAGCTGTGAAACAAATATTCTACAAACACAGCTCACAACATGGCTCAGTTAATACGGCTGCTTCGTTTAATTTTAATTTAATTTAATTTCATTTAATTTAATTTCATTTAATTTAATTTAATTTAATTTAATTTAGCTGCGTTCAGCTGCTGTTCATCTGTGTGACTGTGACAACAGCAGCGTGTCGCTCACACAGCCGACGGTTGATGGATTGTATCAGTTAATCAGGTCTGATATCAGATCCAGTCATTTCAAACAGGATCAGAACAAAACTGGTTCTGGTATCAGATCAGTTCATCTCTAATCAAGATCATATCGCAGAATACCCTGAAAATATCAAGATATTATTCATAAGCCGCATCACCCAGCCCTACCTGGACTACACTGGAACTGAACCTGGTCTACACCTGGTCTATACCTGCACTGAACCTGGTCTACACCTGAACTGAACCTGGTTTACACCTGCACTGAACCTGGTCTACACCTGGACTACACCTGCACTGAACCTGGTCTACACCTGCACTGAACCTGGTCTACACCTGGACTACACCTGCACTGAACCTGGTCTACACCTGGACTACACCTGCACTGAACCTGGACTACACCTGAACTGAACCTGGTTTACACCTAGCCTAATCCTGAACTCAAACTGGACTACATGTGGGCTGAAGTGGGGTGCAGCAAGCCTGGTCTGCACTGGGACAGGACCTGGACTACAGTCCTGCTGCCAGTGGACCTGGATCAGGTCCAACAGCAGCCTTGGGGAGAAGTTTGTCCAGACGGCGTCAACGCCAAGAGAAAGTCAGACTGGATTCAGATCTGCTTCAGTCACAGAGGATCCAAACCTGCAGAGGAGACAACAAGGTGTGTCACAGGTGGGAGGAGTAAGTTAGTGACTGAATTAACTGCTGTTTAATCCCATTGTGGTGATGTGGTGACAACAAAAATGGTACAATCTCTCCGTAAAATGTCCCTGTATGAGTGTAGAGGTGAGGACCCTGTCCTGACGGTCAGGTGACAGGAAGCTAACAGCCCCACCAGAGCTCAGAACATCTCTGACCGTCTAATAAAAACATGAGCCATGACTGCAGCATTCAGCCCTGCTCTGATGAACTGTTATCAGGTGGGAGGAGTCTGATGTCAGGTGGGAGGGGTTTGTTACCTTGGATTTTGTCTGGTTGGCGTTGTCGGCAGGACAGCAGGATGAGAAACAAACTGATCAGCAGAACCAGGAACAAAGAGAGAACTCTGCAAAGAACCAACAAACACCATCAGAGTCTCCTCAGGATAATTATATTAACATTATGGCCCCGCCCCCTTCCATCACCTTCCAACAGCTGATTGGCTGATCATCCAAACTGACCTCTAGTATTCTGGTGAGAATCTCAGATGGACTACACTGATTTGAGGTCAATCTGTCATCAGTTCAGCCAATCAGAGACGTCATTTAGTTCATTTCGTTGAATATCTCTGTTTCTTAGTAAAGGGGGATCCAAAGGTTCTTTTTCTTATCATTTATAGACCACCAAGATACCCAGGAAAATTCTTTGATGAGTTTGCTGAACTGCTGTCAGTTATCTGCACTGACTACAACTCTTTAATCATAACAGGGGATTTTAACATTCATATAGACAATAACATGGACACTAATGCCAAAGAACTTTTTTCCCTGCTAGACACCTTTGGCCTCTCCCAACATGTGAAAGGGCCCACACACACTCGAGGCCACACTCTGGATCTGGTTATCTCTAAATGTGTTGACATCTCATCTGTTGATATTAAGGACTTGTCTCTCTCTGATCATTTCTGTGTGTTCTTTGACTTACAGATAATGACAAACACTCAGCTACCCTCTGTTTCTGTCAGGAAAAGGTACATAAATGAGAATACCAGTGCTAAGTTTATTGAGGCTATAGCTATGTCACCAACTGTGAGTGCAGAGACAGTTGATGAACTCCTGGATAATTTCAACTCAAAAATCTCAAATGTCATGGATACTGTTGCACCAATTAAAACTAAGATGACCTAAAGTAGACAGAGAACACCATGGAGAAATACTACGATGGTAAAGGCCTTGAAAACAGAATGCAGGAAAGCAGAGCGTAAATGGAGAAAAACTAAACTTCAAATTCACCATGACCTCTACAAACAAAGTCTTTGTAATTTTAACCATGAGTTACTTAAGGCTAGACAGCAACACCTCTCTGAGATGATTAATAAGAACATTAACAATACTCGTGCTCTGTTTGCTATTGTTGATAAGCTTACAACTCCACCGAAAGAGATAGCTTCAGAACTCTCTTCCACAGAAAAATGCAATGAATTTGCTCGCTTTTTCAATGAAAAAATCAAATCTATAAGGCTAAATATCAATACAAATCAGCAAAATAATAAAATGATGCAATCATTAAAACCACCTAGGTATACATCAAATATGATGTCAGAGTTTAATGTAGTTGACCAAAAAACTGTAGAAGAAACAGTTCAGCATCTTAAACCATCGACATGCTGTCTTGACACAATGCCATCTGACTTTTTTAAAACTGTTTGTAAGCTCTGTCCAAACAGATCTGCAGCATATAATAAATTTCTCACTTCAATCAGGCATGTTTCCTAAACCCCTAAAAGTAGCTGCCATCAAGCCACTCTTAAAAAAGAGAACGTTGGATACGTCCATATTAACCAACTACAGACCTATCTCAAATCTTCCTTTTATAGCAAAGATCGTTGAGAAAGTGGTTTTTAATCAACTTAGTAACTTCTTGAACTCCAGTGGTCTTTTTGACAAATTTCAGTCAGGCTTCTGACCTCACCATAGTACAGAAACAGCTCTTATTAGAGTGTTAAATGACATAAGGTTGAACACTGACTCAGGCAAGGTGTCAGTTCTGGTCCTGTTGGATCTCAGTGCGGCGTTTGACACTGTGGATCACAGTATACTGCTGAACAGGTTGGAAACCTGGGCAGGACTCAGCGGAACAGTCCTAAAATGGTTCAAGTCCTACTTGGAGGAGCGGAGTTACTTTGTGACCATTGGAAGTTATCAATCCGATCAAGTGGCTATGACATGTGGAGTTCCTCAGGGGTCAGTTCTTGGACCCCTTCTATTCAGCCTATATATGCTGCCTCTGGGTCAAATTCTGCAGAATTCTAATATCAACTATCATAGTTACGCAGATGACACACAGATATATCTTGCACTGTCCCCAGATGACTGCAGTCCTTTAGAGTCATTGTGTCACTGTTTAGAGCAAGTTAAAAATTGGATGAACCAAAATTTCCTTCAGTTAAATCAAGAAAAAACGGAGGTAATTGTTTTTGGCAATAAAGAGAAGAGGGTTGCTGTCAGTAAACACCTTGAGTCACTGTCACTAGAAACTAAAGACCAGGTCCGGAACCTTGGCTTGTTGATAGACTCAGACCTAACCTTTAACAGTCATATCAAATCAGTCACCAAAACAGCCTTTTACCAACTGAAGAATATAGCAAGAATTAGGGGCTTCATGTCCAAAAAAGATCAGGAGAAGCTGATTCATGCTTTCATCTCCAACAGACTTGACTACTGTAATGGTCTTCTGACTGGACTCCCCCACAAAAGTATTAAACAACTGCAGCTCATTCAGAACGCAGCAGCTCGAGTTTTAACCAGAACAAAGAGATCAGAGCACATCACCCCTGTTCTTAAGTCTTTACACTGGCTCCCAGTCAGCTACAGAATAGATTTTAAAGTTCTGCTACTGGTCTACAAATCACTGAATGGTTTAGGTCCAGAATACATGAAGGACATGTTTAGTAGAGTATAAACCCAGTAGAGCTCTGAGATCTACTGACTCAGGTCAGATAGTGGAGCACAGAGTACAAACTAGACATGGTGAAGCAGCATTTAGCTGTTATGCTGCACACAACTGGAATAAACTACCAGCAGAACTGAAATCAGCCCCAACTGTAAGCACTTTTAAATCCAGGTTAAAAACATTTCTCTTTTCATGTGCGTATGGCTGAGCTCTTAAGAGTTTTAATTTTTGGATTTGCACTCTTTCTTGTACTTCCTATATTCTTTTTCTTTCTTTTAACTGTATTTTTAATATTTTAAATTTCTAATTTTTAATTTTTTTTAATGTTTTCTTTTTACATTTTCTGCTCTTACTGTTAAATGTTCTGTCTTTATGTAAAGCACATTGAGTTGCCTATTGGTATGAAATGCGCTATATAAATAAAGATGCCTTGCCTTGCATACAGAAGCCCAGAGCAGGTCTGGGGTCAGCTGACCCTCCAGACTCAGTTCATCAGACCTTCACTCATGTTTCAGCTCCTTTTAACTTTTCTTTTTCACTGGATTTGTATTTTGACTCACTTCAACTACAACAACTGTTTCAGACTGCAGAGCATCAAACACACACGTTTCTTCATGTCCAGTTGACCGCAGGAAGCTAAACGTCACCTCAAAGAAAAGTCCTGTTTCAGTGTTTGGTTGAAGATAAAGAATATTAAGTGTCATAATGACTGGAATCATAATTATTTTTCATTTTAAAAAGCTGCTGTTCAATTTGACTAAAATGTAAGTAAATGTCACAAATGTTATTTGAGTTGGGAAATGAAAACATGACCTCTCTGGGCTTCTGTAGTTTTAACAAGAATGAAAACACTGATGCTGTTAATCACCCAAACAGATGAGGCCGCCACCTGACAGCAGATTACAGATTATTAAAGGTGATTGATTCTTACATCATAGTGAGGATGAGCCACATGTCAGGAGCAGAGACTGTGGAGGAGGAGGAGGAGGAGGAGGAGGAGGAGAGAAAGAAGAGGAGAATTATCAGACAAAAACAAAGGAAGTGGAGATGTTCAGACGTCCTCTTGAATCAAACTTCTGTCTCATCTCGGAGGACTTTTCCCTCCAAGCTTCTGTCAGCTGAGTTTACCTGCAGCTCCAGATGTCTGTGTCCAGGTGACGGCAGCAGTGGTTCGGATGGTTTTGTTTCCACACAGAGAGTCAGAGAACGTAGAACATTCAGTTAGAGTCTCCTGATCAGCAGCTGAACGACACAAATCAATCAATCAGACTGGAGCGTTTTATCAATAAATCACAACAGATTTCACTGATAAATAAATATCATCGGTCAGACTCATGGTGAGCTCAGCAGCAGCTCAGGTGTGATGGTGC
The DNA here is from genome assembly GCA_034769285.1 of Lutjanus argentimaculatus. Classification (NCBI taxonomy): domain Eukaryota; kingdom Metazoa; phylum Chordata; class Actinopteri; order Lutjaniformes; family Lutjanidae; genus Lutjanus; species Lutjanus argentimaculatus. Next base: position 243,114 of record JAWZSL010000073.1, on the reverse strand, counting down.
AGGTGTGTTTACCTGAGCAGTCAGTGCACAGTTTACACTGGACTCCTGAACTCCCCCCGTCGATCACAGAACAGTTCTTGGTCACAAAGTATCCTGCAGGTTACAGACAGCAGGTCAGAGGTGAACTTCATGTTTGTTTCATGTTTCCATGGACGATCCTCTTGACTGTGATTGGTCAGTTACCTTCTGGACATGTGGGACATCGCAGGAGTTGTGCACTGATGGGGTCAAAGGTCATCTTCAGCAGCAGACATGTGATGCTCACCTGAAATCAAACAGAGACTCTTTCACACCTGATTCAGCTGTTACACCTACTCCTTTTTCTTTATTCTTAGAACAAATACAAACTTCACCAGACAAAAGTCGCTGACTTTTTCGATAAAGATTTTGCTTCATTTCAGCTCTCTTCTTCTGTGGTACTGATGCTCTCTTCATCCCTATCTAACAGGTCCTGAGTGGTTAAAACTGGTCATGTGACATCTCCCCCTGTAACCTGTAATATGGGAGTTCCACAGGGCAGCATCCTGTGCCCTCTGCTGTTTCTGCTCTACATCAACGTTCCTCTAAATGTTGATCATGAACGGCCACAGTTTCTCAGCTGTCGCCTGATTTGTAACTGGTCATTTCTATTTTGTGGCAACATTATGCAAGATCAAAAAAGGCAATTTCATCATTCTCACATTAAGGTGAGAAAAAAAGACCAGAACTGCAAAACCAGCGCAGGAACACACAGACCACTGATCAGTCCAACAAGACAGAAAAATCAAAACTGTCCACTTGGAGAGAAATAACAGAAGACATGAATGATGTTCAGATCAAACAGATTTTAGTGACTCACACAGTCATTTCTGATTGATCCTTCATTTTCTTCCTCTACTGTTCTAATGTTCCACACAGTTCTGTTGAAGAACTCGTCTGTCTGAGAGTTCAGGTACAGAACAGAAGAACATGCTGATTTAATCTGTATTAATCAGTATTAATCAGTATTAATCTGTATTAATTTGTATTAATCAGCCTTGATCAGCCTCTCAAGAGAAGAAAGCTGAAGACTTGATGGTGCGATCAGTGAACCCGTGAGGTCAGACCTACAACTCCACATCACGACTGTGGTACTAAGTTCTGTTGGTGCCTGTTAGTCTGAAAAACTGTAAAACAGGCTGTTTCTGTCTCCTAGCAACAACATTCCACTGAGACACTGCACTGACCTGCTACCTGCATACCTGAGGAGGCCCCGCCCCCTCCACACACACACACACACACACACACGTCTGCAACAAAACACACCAGGACACGTGCTGCGTTCAGGCGCCCTTCTTCTCTCATAAACTGATAAACAGATCATAGGTGATGAGTTCAAGGACCACATCAAAATCAGGTCAACAAAAAAACCAGTGAAACCAGACCAGTTAAACTGGACCAGATTAACACAGAAACTCTAAAAAAAACCTTTAACATACCTTTGCATAACGGGTTTAGACCCATTAAATCAAATAATGAGAGAAAAACATTGAAACAAGACAAAATATCACCACAAAAAGACAAAATATCACCACAAAAAGACAAAACACCACCACAGACAAACATCAGCACACAGACCGACAGCACCGGCAGCTGTGTTGTAGAAGCTGCAGCTGTTGACTGATTTGACTCCATGTTGTGATATTTAAAGTTTTCACACTGAACAGATGATGTAAGTCTGAATGATGGACACTCCAGTTATATCCAGAGACATCATGTGTCTGTCCAGTCTGTCCCCCCGGTCCAACAGTGTCACTTATCAGCACTCACCTGGAGTCCGTTCATGATGTCGTCACGGTAACACAGATCAAACTGGCACAGAGAGCCAACAGCAGGAGGTTTTTATCAGCGTGAGCTGCACCCAGTCTCCTCCCCCCTCTGTGTGTTCTGTCCTGCCCAGTGACGACATCAAACACACCTTTTTACTGTCCGTCAAAACGTCTCCTCCAGGCAGGATTAACTCTCACAGAGGATCACTTCTGGGAGAACTGTGAGCTGAACTGAACTGAACTGAACCGAACCGAACTGAACTGAACCGAACCGAACCGAACTGAACTGAACTGAACTGAACTGAATGCTGAAAAGACGCGTTGAAAAGATGCTGAACTGTGTCTGAACAATTCAGAAGGAAAGTGTTGAAATGAATAAAGTTTAAGTTCATGCAGACACGTGAATATGAATAAAACGTATTTATATAATGTTTTTCTGACCAACAGATGAAGGCCGGTCCAGAGACTGTGAATCTGGACTCTGTGATCCTGAACGATACAAACACTTCAAGAAGAAACAGAAAGTCTGTTTGGACCAAACAGTGAATCGTTTTCCATCAGTTTTCACTCAGTGACCACATTTCTAAAAATCCATCCAGTCTTTTGTCTTTCAGACTCCGCCTACAAACCCTGCAGCAGCTGCAGAACATTTCACATCTGTTCAGAACACACTGATGTTCTGAAAACAACGTCCACAGCACACAGCTGCAGGGAAACGTGTGATTGTCTTTCAACACATTCAGAATTGTCAAAAATATATAAATCCACCTCTGATAAAAAACATGTAAATATGTGTGTGGTTTGAGGATGACGCAGCTGGATGAATGATATCTGAAGATCAGTAACTGTGTGTATGCAGGTATATCCCAGGTGTGGGCTGCTTTGTGTTGACCTGTCTGTACCTGTGTGACTGAGAGGAATCACACACACACACACACGCACACACACACACACACGGACACACACGGCTCATGCCAGCGATGACATCAGACTGAGGTCGTAGGGAGTTCCAGCAGCACAGTTTGGTTTTTTGTGTACATGAGAAATACCCTGATGTTTACTCCTCAGTATTCCCCCTGAGCTCACTGCACACACTCATCTGTCCCACAATGCACTGCGTCTCCTCAGACCGTCCCAGACCAGAGCGAGGCCGACGGCTCTGACATCACACTGAAGGTCATCACCGAATTCAAAAGGACTTTAACAAGGGAAATCAACCGGGTAGATTTTTAATATTTGATGTTTTATTAAAATGATCAAAGTCTTCCTGTAACTGACAGTACTGACTTAACTGACGGTACTGACGGTACTGACTGTTACTGACAGTACTGACTGTAACTGACAGTACTCTGACTGTAACTGACGGTACTGACTGTTACTGACTGTTACTGATGGTACTGACTGTAACTAACAGTACTGACTTAACTGACGGTACTGACGGTACTGACTGTTACTGACAGTACTGACTGTAACTGACGGTACTGACTGTAACTGACGGTACTGACTGTTACTGACTGTTTCTGACGGTACTGACTGTTACTGACGTACTGACTGTAACTGACGGTACTGACTGTTATGACTGTAATCGACGGTACTGACTGTTACTGACGGTAGACTGTAACTGACAGACTGGATGTTATGACTGTTTACTGACGGTAATGATAGTTACTGACGGTACTGACTGTAACTGACGGTACTGACTGTTATGATGGTACTGACTGTAACTGACGGTAACTGACTGTTACTGACTGTTACTGACGGTACTGACTGTTACTGACGGTACTGACTGTAACTGACGGTACTGACTGTTACTGATGGTACTGACTGTAACTGACGGTACTGACTGTTACTGACTGTTACTGACGGTACTGACTGTTACTGACGGTACTGACTGTAACTGATGGTACTGACTGTTACTGATGGTACTGACTGTTACTGACAGTACCGACTGTAACTGACAGTACTGACTGTTACTCATGGCTGTAACCAAACAATTTTTGGTAGTTTGTAGATATTTCAGATACGTCAGATACGTCAGATACGATACTGACAAAACTCAACGGTAATTAACATGATTGGATGATTTATCATGTTATAGGCTATAAAATAAAGAAAAGATCTCTTTACAGTTATTCATATTCCACTCTAATAGTCCAGTACTTTTTTTTTTTTACCAGTTTGAATCTCTTTTAAACAGATGATCACTTCAGCAGCCTCCTCTGCTGCTGCTCAGTAACACATTTTTGATTGTAACGTTCCACAGGTAAACAGGTGAGTTGGTATCAGGTGACAGGATCATGATTGGGTATTAAAGGGGCGTCCTGGAAAGACTCAGTGGTTCACCAGCATGGATGGGGTGAGGTTCACCACTTTGTGAAAAACTGTTTCAGAACGTTTGTCAACACAAAACTGCAGGAATTTATCGATTTCACCATCTACAATCCATAATTATAGAACTTCAACTAATGATTATTTCCATTGTTGATTCATCTCTTGATCATTTGATCAGTTAATTGATTAATTAGTCTTGTCAGTTGAAAAATAGGTCCAAACATGTGGAGTGCACAGACATGTTTGTTCCTATTTTTCATGTCATTTCTGTAACAACTACTTTTATAGTCGATCAATCTGTTGATCATTTTCTCCATTAATCAATAATCTGATTGATTGTTACCAGCACTAACTTGTAAAGACAGCAGCTGTGATGGTTTGGGGGGATTTGAGCCACATATGCTGCCATCCTGATGTCTGTCTCAAGGACGTCCCTGATTATTTCAGAGAGACGATGCAGAGACACATTGTGGACGTGTTCCAACAGTGTGTCTTCATAGTAAAAGAGTTCAGGTACTAGACTGACCTGCCTGCGGTCCAGACCTGTCTCCCATTGAAAATGTGTGGTGCATTATGAAGCACAAAATACGACAACAGAGACCAAACAGGACTGTTGAGCAGCTGAAGCGTATATCAAGTAAGAATGAGAAAGAATTTCACTTTAAAACTTCAACAAACACTGACTGAGTGTTAAAAGAACAGCTGATGTATCACAGTGAGAAACATGCTGCTGTCACAACACAATGACTGCAGATTTACAGAAAAATATAAACTTTATCAGTTTGAACTGTAAATATCTGATCTTTGTTCTGGATTTAACTGAATTCAGGTGAAAAATCATTGAATTCTGTCTCTATTTACATTTCACACAGTGTCCCAAGTTTTTAAGTTATCATTAGGTAATAAAGGACTACTCGTTCTAATAATAATAATAAATTTATCTGTATAACATTTTCTTTTTTTTTCCAAGAAATGTAAAGTAACTGACATTCATCAGGTGCTCATATAAAAAGACACAGAAAGAAGATTAAAACAGTTTATAATATCAGACAGACAGATGTTTATCTGCAGTTATTTTCTGATGTGCTATAATTAACTTTCACTGATACTGACTCCCACTGATACTGACTGACTAATACTGATGTTTTAATAATGCAGAGTTCACAGGAACACAGGGACAAGTTAGGACAGGAGGACTGAGGAGGACTGAGGAGGACTGAGGTGTGGCTCTGCTCTGCTCCCACAAACCTGATCCACAATCAGGAGTGAACCAGCAAGTAAAAACCCTGAGAGAGAAAAGATGTTTCTGTCAGATCATTAATTTACATCAGGGAGGAGCTGAAGGATCGTTTTAATCCACATGATGAAGAGGATTCTGGAGATATTTACAACATAAAGTAGAACAGAAAATGATTCCAGACGTCTTTAGTTCGATCAGTTTCCTCCCTCACAGTGTGGGAGCGACGCCCCCTGCTGGGTCACGTTCCAAACTGCAGACACTGGTCCCTGTCCTGGAGAAATCTATCTATCTATCTATCTATCTATCTAATAATTTCTTTCTGTCCTTACAGAACTTTGATAATAAACTTGTGGGTAACTCATCACCTTGTCATTTAACAAGTTACACCATTTGACATTTCAAATTAAAACTTTTTTTTTTAAGTAAATAAATAATAATAAATAAATTGAATAAATATTAATTTGTATATTATGACAAATGATCAGTGTTTTCCTCGGGTCATAACATTTGACATGTAAACCAAAGCAAACTTAATGATTCATTAAAATGTTATATCATATTTTAAAGAGTTTCTGATGTTGATATGCAGCAGTTTGACTCATCAGGGGTCTCTCTCTGTGATGTCACTTCCTGTCACATGGTCTTCTTGCACAATATTAACAATGAATGATGGTTACACTTTAGGACGTTGCCATGACTCACATGATTCCTCAGATGAATTATAATATTCAGAACACTGGAGTTCTGTTACTTTCATTTAATATCAGACAGGACTGTCTTCACTATTTGGTACAAAGTTTTCATCACAGACATTTTTACCTACATTCCTCAGATATTCTCTCAAAACTGATTAAAACATGAAATGTTAGCCTGGGTCCTTAAAGAGGGATGTATGGAATTTAATTGTTTTAAATTTAATTAAACCACAGGGACACATCAAAACTGTGGTTGGTTGCTCGCTTCAAGTGGAAACCTGGTGATGTCTTTGTTTTCAACACCCAGGAAACAATTAAAAACCTCTACGTTACAACCTACATGCTGAAAATGGCAAATTAGCTCATGGGATGCTAAACAAGCTAATAGCTGTTAACAGTGATTTTAATGCCAGAGCTGACCTCCTGACATGCAAATGTTCCACTAAAACAAGTTCCACCTCAACACTATTTTGCAGCAGCACCGTCACTGCTTCCTGCTCAGCGCCGCCCTACACATTTGTGATTGGTTTAAAGAAATGCAAACAAGGCAGGACATTTATTCCCCTTTAACAGAACATGTGTGTGTGGAACCAGAGCTTTCTGCAGATCTGAGCACTGTGGAGAGACGCCTGACTATCAGAGACTAACTGTAGATAAAACACTGACTATGTACCTGATACAACCACACTTCAAACAACACGAACTGCCCCTTTAATGTGTCATATTTGACTGTGTGCAGCAGGAGGCGCTGCTGTTCAGAATCTTCATGTTTCTGTCAGAATGTGAAATGAGCAGAAGAAGAAGTGGAGTTTGGTTCAGTCAGCAGGTGAGGACCGTCTCAGGCCGTTAAAGTTGGTGTTGTGTGTTTGTGTGTCTGTTAGCAGCCGCTCAGTTCTGCTTCACTTCTGTTTATCAGTGCAGGACGGAAGCTAGCTGCATGTTAGCTCCTGATGCTAACAGTTAGCAGGTTACCGAGAGCTTCTCTCCGGCTAGCTGTTAGCATGTAGCCTTCAGAAGGTAAATACATTTCCATTATCGGACACGCCCTCCTCTGCCGGCCTCTGGCAGTCTGTCCATTGTTAGCAACATGTTATCAATATGTTTATTGATCACTGAGTGTCAGTTTGAACGCAGACAGAGAAACACAGAACTCCATCCTGATGTCGGCTGTCTGGACAGGTGTTCCGGATCACCTGGAGTCTGAATTAACTTGTGATGCTCCTCACCGTTAGGCTGTAGCTGCGATAGGATCTCAGGTCTCGACTTTCTGAAGTCGGAGGTTAGAAAAATCCTCACAAAAACGTTCCTATAGGTTACTGTGATATATATAGCTTATTTTTAAATCACGTTTCTATATTGTTGTTTTCCCAGATTCACAGCAGTGACTGTAGGTGACTGTGTCGATGCTGAAACACTGCATAGGCCAGTAGTGTTAAAGAGTTTACAACTTTTCCTGTTGTTAGTCCAATATGTGTATAACTTATCTTTATCTGATCCATTGGAGAACAGGATATAGTTCCATACAATCTATGAGAGGAACATGCAGTCTGAGGTCAGCTGTTTTTACGCCAAGCTCACGCATAGTGTGGAGATAATTACCTGTTGGCGTTAGCTGTGTTAAAGTGTGACAGTGTGACATCCAGGTGAACTTGTGATATAACATCAATCATACTTTATATTAAAGGCCACAGATGACTTTGTGGGTTGTTGAGGAGTTTGGACAGTGATTATTAGGGCTGTTTTCGACTAAGGATTTTCATAGTCGAATCTGATTCGTCAGATTTTGCCGTAGTCGACGAATAGTCGACCCCCCCCCCCCCGTGACTTTTTCTTAGGGATGTTCCTGGCGACTAATTTCCCTGTCGATTAAACGCAAAATTTAATTTAGACTAGTCGACTAGTCTAACACTAAGAAAACAGTCAGAAAGCAGTTAAAATTGAGCAGAATTTATTAATTTATAATGTTAAACACTGTCGGAAAAAATACTGTGCGTATTAAGAGCCATTTGAAGCCGTTAATCACAGTCAAAACAATCGCCAAATCGTACTTTAAATGCCGCTGAAATGTGCGCTATGCACGCTAAATATGCAATACAAACCAAACACATTAACGTACAAAACATTAGAGCAACTCACAAAATGCTTCAACTTTTCAGACCGAAGAGGATCACCGAGTCTGCAGGTAAACTAGACCTGACGTTTGCAGCTGACAGCAGCAGCTCCGCCTGCAGATTTCCGTGTCTGTGTTTAATGTGTGCACGTTTCTCCAGTCGAGTGATTATATATCAGCTTATTCTGTCACAGTCTACATTCAACATTATTTCCATTTTCTAGATTAAAACACTGCCAAACCGCGCTGGTTTTCATCTGTCCGACTTTGACATAAACATCCGGGGTTGCCTAGGTGATCAGGGCGTACACGTTGGGCGAGAGGCTGCCGTCTGAGGGCCGCGGCCCCGACTAGTGGCGGGCGGCTGCATGCGGCGACAGATAACTGACATCGTGCATGATTGAAATATTGATTAATAGTATAAACGACTAGTGAGGGAGACATGGAGATGATTTTGTATCAAAAATAGGCTTTTATATATTGAAAAAAAGACATTCTATGTATCAATTTCTGCTCAGCAGTCGTGGGCACCCCGCGCCTAGTCAGAATGGTATGGTCTAGTTACATAACAACATTTTCCGACGATTCGACTGCAAGGTTCATAGTCGAATCAGACCTCTCCGAATCGAATCGTCGAATATTCGACTATTGAAAGTCAGCCCTAGTGATTATAGTGCAGTAGACAGAGATAGTTGTCAGCGTGATGGCGTGTTGATTGTGAGATGATTGTCCAGGTGAGTGACAGTAAGTGAGTGACTGAGGTGTACTCATGTTCATTTGTGAGATTTTGCATTTTTCACCGTGAGATTCAGTTGTTTGTTGTGCCAGTTTGTCTCTGGTAGTGTGGTTCACACACTGGTTCTAAAGGAGAACAGCTAAGATTTAAACCCAGAATCTGACACATAATGAAGTTGCTGCTTTATTATACATCCTACGCTGGATAAGTGACGTTAACATGTGAAAGTGTTTGATATTATTAAAGGCCTGTTTTTTCTTTTTCCCTTTCAGATCGAGATCAACAGCTGCGCTTTATCATGCCACACTGGGTTGGTTGTGTTGTGTTTGAATTAACTGGTGAGGAGAGCAGATGTGTCGTGGGCGTGGCTTTTGAAGACCCCTACCAGGAAACAATCATTCATTTTTTAGTCTCTTTATCACATTCGCCAGTGGCTGTTGAAACAAATACAAACGTCTTGTGTGACTACATTGAAATATTAACCGTCTACATGAAGAAAATATCATTTGTTGTCTGGCCACATAAATATAACAAAACCACCTGTGCTGACCACGACAGCACGTCACGACCATCGTCACTAATTATGCCCTCCTGAGCAAGAACTATAAAAGGTTTCCTTCGTCCACAGTAATGTCATGCCACAGACACATGAGGAGAGACCTCTGACTCACTTTAGTTAGCTCTTCACAATAATAAAAACTGAATGCACTTAATATGTGAGCCAGTTGTGGTTTCATATTTATACTGTACAATGCTATTCAAAATAATAAGCTATAGCTTTACAATATTCGCAATAATAAATGTTTTTTTCAGTCGTGCATGATTTAGATCTACCGACAACTATGTTAAAATGTCTCAGCTGAAAGCCAGAAAAAAAGCTGCTGTTCCCCACAGGGATCGATCTCCAGTTAATCAGATGTAAGACATGATTTTACCCACTGAGCCACTGTTTCCTCATAACAAACATCGTGTTTGTTCATCTTTGTTTTACATCCAGGTGCATATTGTCAGGGTAGTTGCAGCTGAGTTCAATATGTCTATATGTGTGTAGAACCTCCAAATGAACAAATGATCAAAATGGTTACATGAATTTATGATTAGTGACACACTGATGTTCTAACCACAGTTATGGTGGTTGAAGAGGCCTTTGAGGTCTCACACCAAATATCACACAGTCTTAAAGCAGAAATCAATGTTGACTGGTGCTCAATGGAAAGACGACAATCTTTATCGCACAAACAACATTTTATTTAAAACATGCTTTGCAGGAATTGTCTAGACAACACAACCAACCCAGTGTGGCACGATAAAGCGCAGCTGTTGATCTCGATCTGAAAGGGAAAAAGAAAAAACGGGCCTTTAATAATATCAAACACTTTCACATGTTAACGTCACTTATCCAGCGTAGGATGTATAATAAAGCAGCAACTTCATTGTGTGTCAGATTCTGGGTTTAAATCTTAGCTGTTCTCCTTTTCTCCTTTCTAGAATCTGCGCACTTACAGGTTGCAGCAAAGTCTGGTAGCTCTCAAAATCTTTGTTATTTTTGTTATTTTTGTCGCTTTTTATCGGATTTTTTTACATCTACTGATGGATATTTCTGTGGAGAGAAGAGTTTATTCGAAAGAAGAGCTTTTTTCATTGAAATGGAGCAAATCTGGAGTATATTACCCAATTCCAGCTGAGATAAAGAGGAGCTTTCGTGGTTGCCGTGCTGGTGCAAAGTTAAAGGCAAGGAAATGGAGATACAAGCCCGTTCTGCCATCAGTCATCATGGGGAATGTCAACTCTCTGCCCAACAAAAGTGAGGAGCTGGACATATTGGTGAAGACTCAGAAAGTGTACCGTGAGTGCAGCCTGATGTGTTTTACTGAGACCTGGTTGAATAATAACATCTCGGATTCCATTGTGGATATACCTGGCTTCACTCTCATACGGTCAGACAGAGATGCAAAGGCTAGTGGCAAGAAAAAAGGAGGAGGACTGGCCTTATTTGTGAACCAGAGATGGTGTAATCCTGCACATATTACTGTCAAGGAGAAGATATGCTGTCCAGATATTGAATTATTGGCAGTTGGAATGCGGCCATATTATGTACCAAGAGAATTTGGTCATATAATAACAATACTTGTGTACATCCCTCCCAAGGCAACGGCTGATGTTCCATGTGAAATTCTGCATGAAATTGTTGCTAGGATACAGACTAAACACCCTGAGGCACTTATAATAATATCTGGAGACTTCAACCATGTTACCCTCTCCTCCCACCTGACTGGATTTACACAATTTGTTAACTGTGCTACAAGAGAAAACAAAATCCTTGATCTGCTGTATGCCAATGTCAAGGAAGCTTACAGAGATACTGCCTTACCACCACTGGGCAGGTCAGATCACAACTTGGTTCTTCTGCAGACCTGTTACAAACCCTGTGTGCAAAGGGAACCTACAACTACACTCACTGTAAGGAAATGGACACCTGAGGCTAGTGAGGCTCTAAAGGACTGCTTTGAACGCACTGATTGGGATGTGCTTCTGGAAACAGATGAGAACAGTATGGACATTGATAGACAGGCTGATTGTTTCACTGAGTACATTAACTTCTGTAGAGACACAGTCATACCTACAAAGACTGTACGCTGTTTCCCCAATAACAAACCCTGGATCACAAGTGACATAAAGGCAATCCTCAATCAGAAAAAGGAAGCTTTTAGAGAGGGTGACAAAGAACGGCTCAAAACAGGTGCAACATGAGCTGAAGAAGAGATTGACGATGGCAAAGGTGGAATACAAAAAGAAGATAGAGAAGAATTTACTTCATAACAACATCCGTGAGGTGTGGAGAGAAATAAATACCATCTCTGGCTACAACAAAAAGAAAAGACAGCCAATCGTGGGTGATGTGGAAAGAGCTGATGAACTCAATCAGTTCTTCAACAGGTTTGACACTGAGGTCACATCCCATTCCACTGCCGCTCCTCCTCCTCCTCCTCCTCCTCTTCAACATGTGGGCATCTCCACCATGGCTCCTCTTCAACAACATCTGGGCATCTCCATCATGGGTCCTCCTCCTCCTCCTCCCCCTCCTTCTCCACAAGTGTGTTCCTCCACCATGCCTCCTCTTCAACAACATCCGGGCATCTCCATCATGGCTCCTCCTCCTCCTCCACCACAAGTGTGTTCCTCCACCATGGCTCCTCTTCAACAACATCTGGGCATCTCCCACATGGCTCCTCCTCCTCCTCCTCCTCCACAAGTGTGTTCCTCCACCATGCTTCCTCTTCAACAACATCTGGGCATCTCCATCATGGCTCCTCCTCCTCCTCCCCCTCCTTCTCCACAAGTGTGTTCCTCCACCATGCCTCCTCTTCAACAACATCCGGGCATCTCCATCATGGCTCCTCCTCCTCCTCCTCCACCACAAGTGTGTTCCTCCACCATGGCTCCTCTTCAACAACATCTGGGCATCTCCACCATGGCTCCTCCTCCTCCTCCTCCTCCACAAGTGTGTTCCTCCACCATGGCTCCTCTTCAACAACATCTGGGCATCTCCACCATGGCTCCTCCTCCTCCTCCTCCTCCTCCTCCACAAGTGTGTTCCTCCACCATGCCTCCTCTTCAACAACATCTGGGCATCTCCATCATGACTCCTCCTCCTCCTCCTCCTCCACAAGTGTGTTCCTCCACCATGGCTCCTCTTCAACAACATCTGGGCATCTCCATCATGACTCCACCTCCACCTCCTCCTCCACATGGGTACATTTCCGCGACTGCAGCTACTCCTCTTCACACACCTGTTCCTCCACCCTTGTTTGTCACTGAGACAGGGGTGAGGTTGGAGCTCGGGAGACTTTGCTCTGGGAAGGCAGCTGGCCCAGATGGTGTGTGTCCAAGGCTGCTTAAAGACTGTGCTGCCCAACTGTGCCAACCTCTTCACAAAATCTTCAACCTGAGTCTACAGCTGGGGCGGGTGCCGGCTCTGTGGAAAACATCTTGTATTGTCCCGGTACCAAAAAGAAAATGTCCAGCTGAACTAAATGACTACAGACCGGTGGCCCTTACTTCACACATCATGAAAACCCTGGAGCGGCTGATTCTACGTCTTCTGAGGCCTGAGGTCAAAGACAAACTCGATCCCCTGCAGTTTGCCTACAAAGAACACATTGGAGTGAATGATGCAGTACTCTACATGCTCCACCGTTCCCTCTCTCATTTGGAAGAATCTGGCGCTTATGTAAGAATTATGTTTTTTGACTTTTCAAGCGCATTTAATACCATCCAACCCAACATACTCAAAAACAAGCTCATAGAGATGGGAGTGGCTTCTTCCTTTGTCTCCTGGATCACGGATTACCTGACAGAAAGGCCACAGTTTGTCAGGTTGGGGAACTGTTTTTCTGGGACATTAATGAGCAGCACAGGGGCTCCACAAGGGACTGTCCTGGCTCCATTCCTGTTCACATTGTATACAGCAGACTTTAAATATAACTCTGAGTCCTGCCACATCCAGAAATACTCAGATGACACTGCTATTGTAGCTTGTATAAGGAATGGACAGGAATCTGAATATAGGGATTTGATAAAATCCTTCAGTGACTGGAGTCATAAAAACTGCCTCATACTAAACACATCAAAGACAAAGGAAATGGTCATTGATTTCCATAGATCCAAGCCCCCTCTTCAGCCTGTGAACACTTGTGGAGTGGACATCGAGGTGGTAACAAACTATAAATATCTTGGTGTACACCTGGATAACAAGCTGGACTGGTCCCTTAACACAGTTGCACTCTACAAAAAGGGGCAGAGCCGCCTCTTTTTCCTAAGGAAGCTCAGATCTCTAAACATCTGCAGTAAGATGCTGCAGATGTTTTATCAGTCTATTGTGGCAAGTGTTTTATTTTATGCTGCAGTCTGCCGGGGAGGAAGTTTGGGAAAAAAAGCAAGCAAGGAGGCTGGATAAGCTTGTGAAAAAGGCTGGCTCTGTGATCGAGTAAGGATGGACTCTCTGGAGGAAGTTGTGGAGAGAGACACAATGAGGACGGTGGAGGCCATCCTAAACAACATGGATCATCCACTGCATAACACCTTGATGGACCAAAGAAATAATGGTGGTGGAAGGCTTCTCTCTCTTTCGTTGTAGGACAGATAGATACAGAAGATCTTTCATACCAACTGCCATCAGACTCTATAATTCTTATACAAATAGATGAGACTACAGACAAATGAATTTCCCTTGGGGATCAATAAAGTATTTCGTATTCGTATTCGTATTCGTATTTAGAACCAGTGTGTGAACCACACTACCAGAGACAAACTGGCACACACAAACAACTGAATCTCACGGTGAAAAATGCAAAATCTCACAAATGAACACGAGTACACCTCAGTTACTCACTTACTGTCACTCACCTGGACAATCATCTCACAATCAGCACGCTGACAACTATCTCTGTCTACTGCACTATAATCACTGTCCAAACTCCTCAACAACCCACAAAGTCATCTGTGGCCTTTAATATAAAGTATGATTGATGTTATATCACAAGTTCACCTGGATGTCACACTGTCACACTTTAACACAGCTAACGCCAACAGGTAATTATCTCCACACTATGCGTGAGCTTGGCGTAAAACAGCTGACCTCAGACTGCATGTTCCTCTCATAGATTGTATGGAACTATATCCTGTTCTCCAATGGATCAGATAAAGATATGTTATACACATATTGGACTAACAACAGGAAAAGTTGTAAACTCCTTAACACTACTGGCACATGCAGTGTTTTGAACAGGCATCGACACAGTCACCTACAGTCACCGCTGTGAATCTGGGAAAACAACAATATAGAAACGCGATTTAAAAATAAGCTATATATATCACAGTAAAACCCATAGGAACGTTTTTGTGAGGATTTTTCTAACCTCCGACTTCAGAAAGTCGAGACCTGAGATCACTATCGCAGCTACAGCCTAACGGTGAGGAGCATCACAAGTTAATTCAGACTCCAGGTGATCCGCTAATGTTTTTTGTACCAAAGCTGATCTGTTGCCTGTGTTAATGATGTGATTTCGGTGGATCTAAATGATACTAGGTCGAGGATGGCGCCAGTGTTTCCAGAATGTAGTTTGAAGCTTATTATTCTATGAAAACTTAGAAGCCAGCGACACATCTGTCTAATGCACGGGAATATCACCAGTTAATTCAACCACCAGTTAATCCGGAACACCGGTTCTAGTTGCTGAGAGCACACAAGGGGGAAACGCCAAACTCTTTTCTAAACACATCTGATTTAATGTTTGCTCGTTTATAATTACATGTGGAACACGGCTGCAGACTTTGTGGTGATGTTGACTTTATTTTAATTAATTCGGCATGCAGTTTAAATATGAACCAGGCAACATAACAGTAAAATCAGGGCTCATTAAACGGGTTGATGCTGCTCGCTTTAATCCACCGTACGACAAGGTCCGTGAATCTAACACAAGATTCAGCACTTCAAGTTAAAAGTTTGATATGAACAAAGCCCGTTGGCCGCTGTTCCCGCCGCCGAATTTAACAGTAACAACGTAATAATTAAGAAACGTTTTGGATGTATTTCTATGAGGTTCGTTTATGTCCAGACAAGTGGAGAAACTTTAAACGGGCTGGTATTTGTATGGAGTCTTATGTAATGTTTGTCTGATTTTGTGGTTCTGTTGTGATCTGGTGCGGTCTGATACAGTTTGATTGATTAGGTCTGAGGGAAAACCTTGATCTACTGGTGCTCTGCAGAGGTTTGGTGTCCACATTTATTTCTTTTTCTTTTGGAGTCTGAATGACCTCCATCAGGTGTATTTTACCTGTAGACACAGTGCAGCGTCAGGCTCATGTTTAATCATTCAAACTGGATTTAAACACAAAGATAATATCTCTCCTGAAATCTCACATGCCTGCAACATGTTGATGTTTACCTGCATGTACCTGTGTGCATGTTTGATCATCAGGTCCTCTGTTACCGTGGAGACTGCTGATACTACAGAGGACCACGCTGAGGTTGCCATGGCAAACAAGACAGAGCTCCATGCCTCCGACCAGACCTCCTCTCCTGATGAAGAGCCAACAAAGCCCGTTGGCCGCCGTCCCCGCCGCCGAGCAGGTACCACCTTAGTTAGGCGGGGCCAGAGAGGGAAGAGACGGGGTCCGGTAGACAAGAGGCGGAGCCCTGGTGAGAAGAGGCGTGGTCAAAAGGAGAAGAGACGGGGGCAGGAGGAGAAGAAGGAAGGCGTGACGGTCAAGAGGACGTGGAGTGACGGGAAGCGCAGGTGGGATAAGAAACATTACTGCGTGTTCTGTCGGCGGCCGCAGGTGAAGATCGCTCGCCACCTGCTGAGGAAACACGCCGACCAACAGGAAGTGGCGGCTGCCAGCACACTGCCGACAGGCTCCAAACAACGCCACCTGCTGCTGGAACACCTGCGCTGCAGGGGCAACTACATGCACAACATCGAGGTTCATTTACCTGACTACCTGTCTGTGTACCTGTCGCTTCACCTGCATACCTGTTTACTTGTTCATCTTTCTTTCTTTTTACCTGTTTATCTGTTTGCCTGTCTTAGTTAACTTACAGCTGCTCTGTATTCCTTAACAAAACACTTTGTTGTTTGCTGACCCGTAGGTGATCAGACAAGGCAGTGGTGAGATTGTCCCATGGCGTCAGCCCTCAGAAGACGTTGATGCGAGGAACTACCTTCCCTGCCCCCTCTGCCTTGGTTTCTTCCTCCGAGCTGATCTCTGGAAACATCAGGCCTCATGTCGTAAGAAAATGACCTCTGACCCCTCTAAACATGCAACCTCTGACCCCTCCAAAGACGTGACCTCTGACCCCTCCAAAGACCCGATCTCCACCCCAGAAAACGCCTCTGACCCTGTAAAGGACACGACAGGTAAGTCTGCCTGCGATCTGTCAGACGACATGACCTGCAAATCCTCAGAGGACACGCCGTCTGACTCCTCAGGAGACACAACCACACCAGACCAGAGCGGGACCAAACGGCCCATGTCTACTGACCCCAGTGTTGATCAGAGTCTGACCTCTGACCCCGGGGGAGAGCGGCCCAGGAAGCGCAGCAGGGTCCAGGCTGCAGCATCCCGCCTCCTTCCAATCTCCAGCGGAGCATCAGAGAGCTGCAGCGAAGTCCTACACCGCATGAACCAGGACCACGTCTCACACCAGGTCTGTACACCTGTTGAGCTGTCCATCTACCTGTCTGTCTCTCCACCTGTCTCTATAACCCTTCTTTCCTTGCTCTGTCCAGGTCAAATCTGATTGGTTGATCTGTAAATATGGAAACAAGTTGATGGGGAACCAAGATGGCAGCCAGCGGAGGTACGACTACGTCAGTCAGAAGCTGAGGGAGCTCGGCAGGTTCCTCCTGGCTGCCAAGTCTCTGGACTCAGGCATTCACACCCTCCAGGACATTCTGGCTCCAGGCCGTCTCAGCCTGGCCTCGACCGCTGCCAGGAAGGCATCCGGATACCGCTGGAGCCGCCCGCCACTGGCAGTGAAGACGACGCTGAAGACGGTTTGTGAGATTGCCATCGGAGAGAGTCTGCAGGACGGAGACTGGGAGGCTGCAGCCAAGACCACCGACTTCTACCACCTGCTGGGGAGAGAGTGGGACAACCTGGGGCTGGCTGAGCCCTGGACCTACGTCACAGGTAACACCTGAGTCCAGTCCTAGCTGACCCCCAGACACAGACTACACTCTGAGTCAGTCCTGCTGACCCCCGACCACAGGTAACACCTGAGTCAGTTCTGACTGACCCCGACGCACGGTAACACCCGAGTCAGTCCTGCTGACCCCAGTCGCAGCTGTAATAACCCTGAGTCAGTCCTGCTGACCCCGTCGCAGGTAACACCTGAGTCAGTCCTGCTGACCCGCGGACCATCAGGTAAACACCCGAGTCAGTCCTGCTGACCCCGTCGCAGGTAACACCCGAGTCAGTCCTCCTGACCCCGACACAGGTAACACCCGAGTCAGTCCTCCTGACCCCGACCAGGTAACACCCGAGTCAGTCCTCCTGACCCCGACACAGGTACACACCTGCAGTACCAGTCCAGGCCACTGTCTGGTTAAAAGCTCAACTTTTTTCCAGAGAGAAAGAGGAGGGACCGGAGTGTGACCATGTCTGTGATTCTGGTCTCTGTTGGGGTTCAGGTCTTATTAGAGTATGTTTCGGTTTTAGAAGAACCTCATCACAGATTCTCACATTGAACTGCATTCTCTTTGTAGTGCCTCCAGTAGGAGGAGCTAAGCTGAAGAAACGATCAGTCCGATCAAGAAGTGAGAAGGAGTATAAAGAGCCATCTGAGGAGCAGTTGGACTCAAGACCGCAGGGTGAGTCCTGATCCTGACTTCTAACCTCCACGTCCCAACACTGACCACTGATCATAGAGAACCAATCACAATGTTTGTTTACAGTCCTGCATCACATACATAGTTTAATAGCAGTTAACATGTTGAATGTTTTCTTTTTTCATCAAGTTATTTCAGTGTTTACTCCTCCTGCATGTTTGATGCTTTCATATCTCATTAACAACACTTTTACTAACATTAGCTGGACACCTCATTTACCCGTTCCTGTGCTGTGTTCACACTCAGAGACAATAAAACAGCTACACTGATGCTGAAAACCTGTGTAAACCACCTGTTCTGCACACAGGAAACTGATGTGAAATCAATGAGGGTAAAGACAAAGAATCAGACAGCTTATCAAAAATGCTAACAATGTTCTCGCTGTGGTTCAAGCAGATATTGTACATTAGAGATGAAGGTGGCAGGTATGTAGGTCTGTAGACATAAAGAGCATCATTCTGACATAACGAAAACACGATTCTTATTTTCAGCTAATTATACACTAATGAAAACATATTGATGAATATTATATCACATTTCTTACATATTGTGACAATAATCTACTAAACCTGACACACTGGACCTTTAACCCTGACCTCTGATCTACCACTGACCCTGACACTCTGACTCTCTTCACTGACCCTCGACTGCTCATTATAAACCTCGAGCCCTAAACCTGGCCGCTGATTAAACACCTGAATTTTAACTATTAATCTTTACCTGTGAGTCTTAAAGCTCCACCCCTCTGATGTGTTTCATGTGTGCACTCACTAGATGATGCTGTCTGTCTCTCTATCTGTCTGTAGCTCCCTCACAGAGCAGTAACCGACCAGTGACCTCCATCATTCCTCCAGAGTCCAGACTACAGACTCCTATCACAGGTCGGTCCTCCTTGATTCAGCTCATTACAAATCCCTTGTTGAGGAGGTCTGTCTGGTCTCATCACAGTCCTGTCTGTCTTTCAGTCCCAGTGGCTCCGAGGAAGGTCCGACGTCGCCCGTGGTCATCTGCAGAGAAGGAGGCGGTCTGGAGACAGTTGGGGTCCATGTGCTGGTCCAGTCAGTACCAGGGAAGGAAGTCTGTCAGCGCTGTCTGGACCTTGAGCCTGTCCTCAGAGGGCGACACTGGAAAGACATCAAGAACCAGGTCCACAACCAGATCCAGAGCCAAAAGAAGCAGCAGTTCCATGCCCAGATGGACCTTCAGGAGAACCAGGAACAACAAGACCAGATCCAAAACCAGAAGAAGCAGCAGCAGTACCAGGTCCAAATGGACCAGCAGGGCAAGAACCACACCCACAACCAGAAGAAACAGCAGTACCAGGCCCAGATGGACCCCCAAGACCAGGACAGTATTCAGAATAAGAAGAAACAACAATACCACATGGAGTTGGACCACCAGGACCAGGACAACATTCAGAATCAGAAGAAACAGCAGTACCTTACCCAGCTGGACCACCAGGACCACCTTCAGATTCACAAAAAACAGCTGTGTCACACTAGACTGGACCATCAGGACCACATTGAGATGCAGAAGAAGCAGCTGTACCAAATGGATGAGCAGGCCCAGGGACTGCAGACCACCCTGGATCGGGACACTTCTGTATTGACGGGTACTCTTTATGGACCTGACGGGACACATCGAGCCCCCGGACCGTCATTGCTGGAGCGGGACCCCACCATCAGTCCATACCCACTTCCACAGAGGACCCTGGGGCCTCACATGGACCAGCTGCTGTCCAGAACAGAGTGGACTGATGAGTCTTTGGCTCAGCATTACTCCGTCAGCAGGCAGCTGGACAGGAACCTGCTCCAGGATGGGCCCCCAGGAGGACCGCCTGCCAATCCACATTCTGGACATGTCCACTTCTAGTGGACATTAATGACTATAGTAGATAAGGACGTCTCCTAAAGGACATCTGTGATGAGTCTCTGAACCTCCCATGTAGGCCATGTCCACCACAGGACCTTAAAGACCAGGAACCTGAAGTTTATTGAACGTTTTAAAACATAAATAACATTTATATAGTATAAGCTCCAGTTTTTTCATTATTGTGTCCCACAGCTGAACTGTGACTTTCCTATCAAATATAATATACAGGTGATGACAAATTAAAGGAAAAAACAAGTAAGTTTGATAAGGTGTTTTCCACCATGAGTCTCCAGAACAGCTTAAGTTCTCCTTCTCAGCGGTTCCTCAGGTGTGTTGGACTCTGCTGGGGGGATGATGGAGGAGGATGCTGTCAGAAACACCACTAAAAAATCTCTCACACGTAAAACCACCTCAAGATAAAATCAGATCATAGATACATCACAATTCTTTCTTCAAATATTATGAAATGATACAGAAAAGTGAAAAATCAAACATTTTAAACCTAATTCTCAACATTATGATCACCTGTAACAGTTTTTAACATCAGGCTCGTGTGTCGTGTTTATGTTCTAACTGAGGCTACTTTTTGAATGTAGGTGAGGACGGCTGAGAGTGAGCAACTGCAGATGGATAAAATCAGAGCAACACCCCCAGGCTTTAAAACGTAACGAATAGTAGAGAGAAGAGAGACCTGAGGTCAGATACATTAAATTCTACATATTTAGTTACAGGAATCAGTAGAAACAGGAAACAGGAACACGCATACACAGTCTTTTGGTATTTTATAAAATGTTACATGGATTTTCCTTAAACATCTCAGTCATCCTGAAATTGTGCACACGTGCACGAGTCCTCTGACTGATCCCCCAGAATGTACTATAACTGGTCTGTAAAACACCCCCAGTTACCTGGTTTGTATTTAAAGGGCCAGCAGTTAGTTCAGTTTGGAGGAGAAACACAAACAGTTTAAGAAGAAGAAGTGAAACTTCAGACTGTGAACTTGAATTAATGTTTGATGAAGTTGTATTATAAAGTTGTGTATTATTTGGAAGCCTCGGTTCTGCACCACAAATAAAATCAAACAGGTTGAAGAACAGAAAGTGACTGAAGCAGTAAAACACTGTCAGTTCTGAGGTACAGACCCAGGACCAGGTTTAAAAAAACGGTCTGATCAAGCATGTTCTGATGCAGACGGGTGTGAAGGGGACTCAGTTCTCACCACCAGACTGTGTCACACAGGATACACACTCTGTTCTAACACCTGAGAGAGTCTAACACCTGACAGTCTAACACCTGAGAGAGTCTAACACCTGAGAGAGTCTAACATCTGAGAGTCTAACACCTGAGAGAGACTAACATCTGAGAGTCTAACACCTCAGAGAGACTAACACCTGAGAGAGTCTAACACCTGAGAGAGTCTAACATCTGAGAGTCTAACACCTGAGAGAGACTAACATCTGAGAGTCTAACACCTGAGAGAGTCTAACATCTGAGAGTCTGACACCTGAGAGAGACTAACACCTGAGAGAGTCTAACACCTGAGAGAGTCTAACATCTGAGAGTCTAACACCTGAGAGAGTCTAACACCTGAGAGAGTCTGACACCCAAGAGAGTCTAACACCTGACAGTCTAAACACCGAGAGAGTCTAACACCTGAAGGTCTAACACCTGAGAGAGTCTAACACCTGAGGAGTCTAATACCTGAGATCTAACACCTGATGAGAGTCTAACACCTGAGAGAGTCTAACACCTGAGAGTCTAATACCTGAGAGAGTCTAACACCCGAGAGAGTCTAACACCTGAGAGTCTAACACCGAGAGAGTCTAACACCTGAGAGAGTCTAACACCTGAGAGAGTCTAACACCTGAGAGTCTAACACCCGAGAGAGTCTAACACCTGAGAGTCTAACACCTGAGAGTCATAACACCCGAGAGTCTAACACTGAGAGAGTCTAACACCTGAGAGAGTCTAACACCCGAGAGAGTCTAACACCCGAGAGAGTCTAACACCTGAGAGTCTAACACCCGAGAGAGTCTAACACCGAGAGAGTCTAACACCTGGAGAGAGTCTAACACCGAGAGAGTCTAACACCCTGAAGAGTCTAACACCTGAGGGAGTCTAACACCTGAGAGAGTCTAACACCTGAGAGAGTCTAACACCTGAGAGAGTCTAATACCAGAGAGTCTAACACCTGAGAGAGTCTAACACCTGAGAGAGTCTAACACCCGAGAGAGTCTAACACCTGAAAGTCTAACACCCGAGAGAGTCTAACACCTGAGAGAGTCTAACACCTGAGAGAGTCTAACACCTGGAGAGTCTAACACCTGAGAGAGTCTAACACCTGAGAGTCTAACACCCGAGAGAGTCTAACACCGAGAGAGTCTAACACCTGAGAGTCTAACACCGAGAGAGTCTAACACCCGAGAGAGTCAACACCTGAGTGTAACACCTGAGAGAGTCTAACACCTGAGAGAGTCTAATACCTGAGAGAGAGTCTAACACCTGAGAGAGTCTAACACCTGAGAGAGTCCTAACACCTGAGAGTCTAACACCTGAGAGAGTCTAACACCTGGAGGTCTAACACCTGAGAGAGTCTAACACCTGAGAGTCTAACACCTGAGAGAGTCTAACACCTGAGAGAGTCTAACACCTGAGAGAGTCTAACACCTGAGGCATCTCTAAACACAACAGTGACTCTTTTAAAGCCTGATGCAGCGCTCTACCTCAGAACACACACAGACTGTTCACCACCTCACAGTGTGTCTGCTGTGAACCTTCAGGGTTTGTGAATGAGGTGAGCAGCCACGGCTTCATTCTCACTGTCACCTGACATATAAAATGTGTGCATTTTAATTTAATTTACTTTCTGTGAAACTGAAACAGCAGAAGTTCAGTAATTAATCACAGTATCAAGAGGACGGCTCTCAGAAATCTAAAGTGGTGATTATAAAGTCACAACCATGAGAAAATCAGGTAGGTCGTTTAAATTCTGTATCTGGAACATTCCAGTAAAGTCAAAGCAGCCATCTTATTTTCCACAGGTTTTACACACAGCTGCAGTCTTTATACGGTGGTGGTGTTTTAATGAGCTGTTGACTGGTCACACCTGACAGAGGTTATTCTTACTGTGCAGGTTATACAGGATATTCTTAATTTATATGAAGCTCATTATCACTATCATTATAATAATGGATAATGATGAACATATTAACCCCAGACAGACAGATATTAACTCAGGTTTCACCATGAAGTCACTGAAGTGTTTTTATCTGCAGATTAAACTCTAACACAAAGTAGAAAAGAAAAAGAAAAAGGTCTGAAGATGTCACTCACATTCACACATTTCTTATCTTATCACACTAATCAGACTCCAAAGACTGTGTAGGATGTGCAGATATTCCTCTGCTCTAAGTTCACTGTCCATGTGTACACATTTTAAATATTTGGCCCCTGGACAAGAGCCACACAAACTAATCATAGATCACTGTGTTTGATGAGTAGAAAGGAGCCACAGTGAGCACAAATAAATTGTTTTTTAATAATCCCATAGCCCTCCTGTCCTCACACGTCTCACACTGATCAGGTGATCAGACACCAGAACAGACAGAAGAGAGAATAAATGAGAATTTAACAAAGTCAGCATTATGTTTAAAGAACATAGTTCTTATTTATATTAGAACTACATATTTATATACGTATAAAAAACTGACCTATTGTTTTTATGACTCCACCCAGAACCATTAAACAGCCAACAAAACTCTGAAAGTACTGTAGAACCTCCTCACTGATCACTAGAACATCCTAAAAGATCCCTCAAATCTTTTCAGTGACAAAAAGGATCCCTGAGGTGCTCTAGAACCTCCTTAACAGCCACCACAACCCCGAGAGAACCCTAATCTCATCAATAAATCCTCACACCTATTAAATGTTGGTTGACCCCTACAACCTTAGAACCAATAGAACCTCCATACTGACCAGTAGAACCTAGAAAATGACCAACAGAATCTCCTGAAGGACACAATACTGAACTTGTACAGTTTGTGAATTAAACACTTGTGTGTCAGTAAAACTTGACCCAGGTTCTTCCTTTAATCTGTCACCGGTCTGTGAAACATGGTGGAACCCAAAGGCAGAACCTTCCAGGTTCTTCCAGGTTCAGGTTGCAGCTCAGTTAGTGGTGTCTGACTCTGGTGGAGGGAGTCAAAGGAACAAATGTCTGTTTTGTGTCAGATTTGATATATTTACAGATTAGCCCTTTAACAGAATTGTACATCAACCAATCACCATCCAGTATTCTTGTTGTTGTCATGCTGAGCTGCTGGTCGTCTGTGGGTTCTCTGTGTGGGTTCTCTCTGTGTGTTCTTTGTGTTCTTGTCAGGTTTGGAGTCGTCGACACTGATCCAGGTTGGTTTGATGCTTCCTGTTTCTCACAGCAGAGGGCGCCGTTTGTTTAAGTTTAATCCAGAATAACTGATTCTTTCCTCAGGTCAATAAAAACATTTACTCTCGTCTGTCTGCTGACTTTCTTTCTAACAACTTTCCCATCATGCATCTTGACTGTGTTGGCTCTGTTTGAATAAAGTGTGACTGACCCGACACCAGGGTTCTGACAGCTGCTGGAGATCCTTTAAAACAGATGTGTGTGTTCTCCATGTGTCGTTTTTCACATAAAACTTTAAAATGGTTTCAGTTACAAAATGTAATCTGAATACATTTGGATTACTTTAATGTCAAATGTGTAAAATATCTGTAAAAAAAAAGGACGACAACAGTTTTGTTAAAAACATCTCAAAACCTTTTCAGTGTAAATAAAATGTCTTTTCGCATCAAGTAGTTTTTTTCTCCGTCAGCTCCTCCACAGATCAATAACACCACATTATTGATTATCATGAAAATAAGGTTTAAATGATCATTTTAAAAAGAATATTTTAAAGCAGATGTAACAGAGCCTCTGTTACCTGACGTCACTCTGATTATTCTGCAGACGTTTCAGTTTTATTCATTAATGATAAATAAAGTTTGACCCGCCTGATGTGTCAAACATCTGTCAGCTGTGACCGTGTAAACTGGAATTTTTAAAGTTTCTAAAGGATTACTTAACGATGTAGAATTTTCCTGTTTTGGGAACCGTTAATTAAAATCTCATTTAGACGTTTAATATCGTTACATTTGCAATCAAGTAATGTAACTGTAATCCAATAGTTACACATTCAAATGTAATCTGGACCAATTCTAGTTAGTTAATTTTTGTAATCTGAGGATGTAATCCTGATCACATGTAATCTATTACTACCCAGCCCAGGATGATGATGAAGATGATGATGAAGATGAAGAGTCTATAGGAGGTGAACCTGGCGTGAGAAACACGTGAGTGACGTCACCACAGCCGGTCATGTAAAATGTCTTCTGTCTGCAGGGGGCGGGGCCTATGCCGATGGAGCCGCCGTGTGATTGGCTGCGTGAGGGGCGCTTGAGTGACGTCAGGGGATGAGGTTATACGCAGTGACACCGTCCTGTCTCTCTCTCTCTCTGTCCTCTGTCTCATCTGACCGAGCATCATCTTCATCATCATCACCATCATCACTGATCGGATCGATACTCCTCCTCCTGATCGATTAAATCCTGATCAGTGAAGCAGCAGCGGCGGCGCGAGGCTCCACACACACTCACACACACAGAGAGCGAGCGAGCGGCTCCATCTTCATCCTCTCCTTCGTCCTCTTCATCATCATGTCGGCCACCAAGGAGGAGGACCGCAAAGGCTCGAGCGAGTGGCGGAATTCTTCTGGAACCCGCGAACTCACGAGCTGATGGGCCGGACCGCCTCGAGCTGGGGTGAGTCAGCGACGTCAGTGTGTCTGTTAGTGTGTCTGTTAGCGTGAGAACCAAAGAACTCATCGATCAGTCAGGAACATGATCAACTGATTGATCAATAATGAGGATAATCATTAGCTGCAGAGCTGCCCTGATCAATACATCGTTAATAACACAATAACAGACAGTGAGTCTGTTCTGTCAGGGTCAGTGTCTCCTGATTCAATCTGTGAAATCTTTATTAACACTGACAGTAAAACACGAAACATCACAATTATTAATATCACAACATGTCTTTTTGTTATTATTATTTATTATTATTATTATTATTATTATTATTGTATTATTATTATTATTGTTGTTGTTGTTGTTGTTGTTTTATTATTATTATTGTAATAATAATAATAATAATAATTATTATTATTATTATTATGATCATAGTACATTATGGTTCAACCCCAATTCCAAAAAAGTTGGGACAAAACAAATAATTACAGAATACAATGATTTGCAATGATTTTAAAGTTGAATTCAGTTGAACTTGAACTTGAACAAGATATTTAATGTTCAGACTGATAAACTTTATTGTTTTTTGTAAACATATAATCATACTGACTTTGATGTCTGCAACATGTTTCAATAAATGTACCTGTTCAGAACGTTCCACAGGTGAACAGGTGAGCTGATTTCAGCTTCTTAAATGTTTCGTTACTCCTCTCTAACTGTAAACTGAAGATCTTTGACTTGTGGACAAAATGAGACATTTGAGGACGTCATCTTGGACTTTAGGAAACATTTTCAACATTTTATGACATTTTGAATGAATGAGTTTATTTTTGAACTGAAAATAATAAAAACAACAGACAAAGATAAAAAAAAATGTCCAAACAGGAGTAGGTGAGAGTAGAACTTGTTTGTCCCTCCCTCTTTCTTACATTTCTTCTTTTAACTCAAATATTATTTCAACAAATTCCTAAATTTATTTACAACTGATATACAACTACTCCCCAGTCTATTTACCACTCAGGTCATTAAAGGATACTACATGGGCTCAGGAACACTTTGGAGAACCGTTGTCAGTAAACACAGTTTGTCTCTGCAGCTACAAATACAAGTTAAGAGAAAAGACATATATCAACAAACATCCAGAAACACTGCAGACTTCTCTGGGCCCGAGCTCATCTGAGATGGACTGACGCAAAGTGGAAAAGTGTGCTGTGGTCTGACGAGTCCACATTTCAGATTGTTTTCACTAATCATGGACGTCGTGTCCTCCGGGCTAAAGAGGAAAAGGACCATCCAGATTGTTCCCAGCACTAACTTGTAAAGACAGCAGCTGTGATGGTTTGGGGGGATTTGGAGCCACATATGCTGCCATCCCCGACGTCTGTCTCAGAGACGTCCCTGATTATTTCAGAGAGACGATGCAGAGACACATTGTGGACGTGTTCCAACAGTGTGTCTTCGTAGTAAAAGAGTTCAGGTACTAGACTGACCTGCCTGCAGTCCAGACCTGTCTCCCATTGAAAATGTGTGGTGCATTATGAAGCACAAAATACGACAACAGAGACCAAACAGGACTGTTGAGCAGCTGAAGTCGTATATCAAGTAAGAATGAGAAAGAATTTCACTTTAAAACTTCAACAAACACTGAGTGAGTGTTAAAAGAACAGCTGATGTCTCACAGTGAGAAACATGCTGCTGTCACAACACAATGACTGCAGATTTACTAAAAATATAAACTTTATCAGTTTTGAACAGTAAATATCTGATCTTTGTTCTGATTTAACTGAATTTAGGTGGAAAAGTTTTTGCAGCTCATTGAATTCTGCTGTCAGTTATGTTGAAAACAAAGTCCAAACTTTTTTGTCCTTATTTTGTTGGATTGTATCAGCTGCTCACACTCAGACGTCCTCACCAGAACTCAGGAAGAAACCGAGTTTAGAACATAAACATGATGCAGGTTTACTTTCCTCACGTTCCACCGTCCAGGTTCCACCGGCTCAGGTGTACATTATGTAGAGCTCATCTTCCACGACCGTTACAGAGGATCATGATGTTGTATTTCTGATTATTGACTTTTCTGCATTGATTCAGAATCTTTCAAGAGAAAACAGCGATGCATCTCAATCAATAAAATCCTCTAGTTGTCAGTGCTCTCTGTCAGTAAATTGATCATCTTTGAGGACAATACTGACAGAAACTCACCTGAGTCAGCTCACCATGACTGATAACTGATCAGAATCATTTTATCACCTCACTTCATCACAATCACATGATCACTGAAGCTGCAGAGGAATAAAAAAATAAAATAAATCTTCATGTATGACATCGTTTTTCCACCAGCTCGCTAATGCTAATGCTAATGCTAATGCTAGTGTTACCAGCAGCTCTGTGTGAGGGGCACAAACTGCAGCTACAGTTAGCCAGTGTCCCTCTTTTATACTCAGGCC
This sequence comes from Lutjanus argentimaculatus, assembly GCA_034769285.1. Lineage (NCBI taxonomy): Eukaryota > Metazoa > Chordata > Actinopteri > Lutjaniformes > Lutjanidae > Lutjanus > Lutjanus argentimaculatus. The sequence continues at coordinate 214,684 of JAWZSL010000073.1, read as the reverse complement.
GGGTCAACATATGCTAACATGTGATCTTTATGACATCACAGTGAGGGCGGGGCCAGAGAACTTTCTGATCCAAACAGACTCAAACAGAAAAGTCACCTGATCAATCACCAAGACTCTGTGTGATCATGAGCAGTGTTGGGTAATATTACTTTTAAAAGTAACTTCTTACATTACTGTGTTAACTACTGAGAAAAGTAACTTGTAGAGTACACTATCACTATAGTGAGGTTACATGTCGATCAGTATCGATAAAATATTTATCATGTATGTTGTTACTGACAACATGTTGTGTACTCTCTGGGGTGGAAAGAAAAAAAAGTGTAACTATCACAATATTTTTAACCAAATACTTTGATATTTTAACAGTATTGTCAGGATGAGTATTGATGCTTTCACAAAATATTAAACCAATGAGATTAATGATAACTATCATCAGTAATCAATAATGAATAAAATAAGCATTAGTTGTGGCTGTAAATTGTACATATGTACATAGTACTGCAGCGTATGCACACACACACATGCATACACACACACACACACACACGGTCGTCCTATTTTCACTATAATTCATTCAGTCTGCTTTAAGAGAGAGAGACATAGATTATAAATAGAGAGAGAGAGAGAGAGAGACAGAGAGAGAGACAGAGAGAGAGACAGAGTGACCTTTAGACAGGACATGGCTGACAGAGGACGATGTGAGCATCACTCACAGAGAGAGAGAGACATCAGAGTACATAAATTAATTTATTATACTAATAATAATTTTATGATTTAATTTTCTGCCTCATAAAAACAAACTTTATTTGTGTATAAAAATATTCAGACAAATAGATTAAAAATTTAAAACATTTAAAAACAATTATGTTATTGATCACACAGGTTTAATATTAATGAAGTCCACATGAAGTCCACATGAGGACCACATGAGGTCCAGCTCCAGTTCTGGTCCACATCTGGCTGCTTGGACTCAGACATTTTAGTGGTCGATACCAGCATCAGTGAATTTCCACAATTCATGATGCCCAGTTCAGAACCATGGTAGAAAAAACAAGAAGCACATTTTAATTTTTCTTTGTCACAAAACTCTTCTGAGCTTCAGGACAAAAGACTGAGGGGGGATTTATTTATTCAGCCGACACAAACCACAGTCAGGGAGCAGTTTGTCTTGTCTGGACAGGAACACAAAAGTGTTGGTCCACAGTCCTGGTCCTGGTTTATCATCATCCTCATCTCACTTCATCAACTCAGTAATGTTGTGGCTGTGCTGGAATCTCTGAACAGTAGCTGAGTGTTAGCTGAGTGCTAGCTGAGTGTTAGCCGGATGTTAGCTGAGTGTTAGCTGGATGTTAGCTGAGTGTTAGCTGGATGTTAGCTGAGTGTTAGCCGGATGTTAGCTGGATGTTAGCTGGATGTTAGCTGGATGTTGGTTCGGTGTCAGCTGAGTGTTGCCCTAACCCTAAACCAAGTCTTCACTCTGTACTTAACAATTTACTCCATGGGAACTGTGTGTTGTCCCCGATTTATGTCCCCATAACATGAGTAATACGCGTCCACCTGTGCACACACCTGTACACACACCTGTACACACACCTGTGCACACACCTGTACAGTCAGTCTCCACCATCACCTGGTGTAAAACTAACTTCACTGATCTGAAGTCTGCTCAGGCTTTACATAACTGCTCTCTGATGATGTCATATTTCCCATCATGCATCAGGGCAGTGGATCTTTGGCCTTGATGGAGACTGAAGGACACACACACTCATACAAACGCACACTTTTACACACTGATACACACACACAATAAACTGAAGTGAACGATGTGTGTGTGTGTTAATCTGGATTAAGCAGACAGACGAGGTTGATTGGACTGTAATCTATCCACACACACACACACACACACATACACACACACACACACACGTATTTGTGAGGACCCTCATGACATCATATTAAAGGACCAGCACAACATTTTAATAAATCAGTTTCATCACATTCATCAGAAGCTTCTGTGTGTTTGTGTTCAGTCGGAGGTTGAAGAGCTGAGAATTTATCCCTTAAACTAAAAACAGCATGTTTGGTTGTTTTTAAAGAAACAGGAGGTTTGTTGAGATCAAGTTCCATCCTGCAGTGGAACATGTTCTTAGGTTCTGCAGTAGAATACTCAGGGCTCTACAGTAAGGATCGCTCAGGGCAGTAAAACGTCACACCAACACATTTTGTTTTTCCTGAACCTGATGATGGACGTAGTTCAAATGTGAGCGTGTCGCTTCCCTCTCATCTCTGTGGAGAGCTGCACATGCTCAGTCCTGATCAGACACTCATGAGAACATGTCAGTGACTAAAGACAAAGTTTATGAACTGAAACCAACCAAACAATTCACGTTGAGTTGGGTGGTGTCAGAGGACGTCTCCAGCTTTGTGTTGTGAAGTTTGATACATGTTTGAGAGCAAGATGGATAATTCCAAAACTTAAACATGTTTCCAGAGCACTAATAAATAAAACTATTTGTAGACAAACCCGGTGAAGTACCAGAACTAAACAAGCCTCCTTTGCTGCAGTGGCCTCTTCTGACAGTATGAATGCACTTTAATGAGAGCTGTCATAAGAAATGAACGACTTTATACTTTTAAATTCACTTCTCATGTAATGTTACATTGTTACATTAATGTTCAGGAAGTCCAGAAGAACCCGTGTGTATGAAGTCTAGAAGAGAACCCCAGACCTGTGAAAGATCACATGAACATTTGAACCCAAATCATGAGAAAATATCATGAGATATTTTTGGAGATCTTGGGTTCCCCTCCAGACACGACTAACAGTGTCTGTCCACCTGTCCCAGGACACTGTCATCACTCAAACTGTGCAGAGGTTTTCAAAGATAAGCAGGAAAACAAGAAAACAGACGTGTTCAGTCAGATCGTAATGTGTTTTAAACTGTCTCTCCAGAAAGCTGAGATGTTGTGATCACAATAATTCACACAGATTCAGTTCAGTCTCCATTAATTCTGCATGATCACTACAACTTTTCCATTAATTTGAGCAGATGTTTCCGTGAGCTCCACCAATCACAGCGGGCTCCTGAGCAGGCGTCATACATGTCTGTTAATTTTTAACATGTTTTAGTATCAGGCATTTTAGGCTGCAGCAGTCCCTCCAAAAGCCTGTGAATCCTGGAGGGACTGATTAAAGTGTGTAGAGGATGTGATGTGAAACAGCACCGTGGGGCCACGACAAGTCGCTGTATTCTCTGAATGATTCATGTTTGAGATTGTGTGTGAGGCGACTTGAGGCTTCAGAAGGTCCAGCAGCTACATGACCTGTTTGTCCAGAGAAAGAAACAAGTGAGCCCTCTGGTTTGTGGAGTGAAAGTAGATTTTATCTTCCTGTCTTTGTGGTGCTGGTCTGTGCACTGGTCATTGATATAGACGGGGACCGTTAGGGAATTTCATACCGTGGATCAAACTAAGACCTTGAGGTCACTGGGAGGTCTGCACTAACTCTTAACAGACACACTGTCTCTCTTCTGACAGTAGATGCAGCGTCTGTTGTTTTTGGGGAAAACAAAAGGTAGTCACTGATAGTGTTGCTATGGCAGCTGAGGTCAGAGACGTGTTTGACTTGTCTCTGCGTAGCTGCACTAAGGGTTAAGATATCACTGATCCTGAGGAACGGGAGCAAAGGGTGCTGAGCTGTGACCTCAGACCCTCTACATTCATACTTCCCTTGTTTTGGATTTGTAGACCAATAGACTAATTCTACAGGCTGTAGATGAGTTGGGTCTGACATTATTTGGGTAAAGATTACTGATATTATCTGTGAAGGCTTAGAGACGATCCCCAGTGGACTGAAACTCCAGAAGTGAAGTGAACATCAGGACAAAAACTGATTATTCTTTCATTCTTCTTGATCAAGTTCCATTAAACCAGTTTGACTCTAAGATTTGACTCCTGTGCACTTTTTCCTTTTGATGTATAAAAACGTACAACAGGGACAGTGTTAGCGTGTCCATGCTCGGTTGTTGTCATACAGTAGATCTGTTACAGTATATATACAGTCTGAGCACTTTGTTGTGTCCTTCAGTGGTGTCGAGCTCTTTGCTGTTCAGTTGTGGCTCATTTATTCTGAGCTTTGTTGTGTCATTTATGACAATAAAATATTCTCTAAAAGGTGTTTGTGGATCCATGCTTCTTAAACCAAACCTTCACCCCTGACTAACAGCACAAAGGACTCATGTAGAGGTTTGTGTCTGGGTCCACAGCTCTGGTGTGATCCTGTTAAACTGTGAGACAGTTTAATCTGCAACAGAGGACACGTTTGATGATATTAACTCAGCAGGAGGAAGTCTTTAACAGGTTCAACTCACAGACACACTCCAGGTCAGATTTAAACACGTACAGGTCTGAAACCTGACAGTCCTTCTCTGAGGAGCTTCAGATGATCTGGGATGTTTCAGGAGAACCTTAAGGAGGAACAAGGAGTCTTTGAGTTTGTTCAACTGAACCTGACAGACGTTCTAAAGATCCTCAAAGAGACCACAGTGGTTCTTCAGGTCCTGGAAAAGTTGTTCCAGAGGACACTGATGGACCGTTAGTGGACCTTCAATATACAGTATTCAACAACAACAGCTGACAGCCAATCAGGGCGCAGGGTTCTGTGTTGCCGGGTAAAAGTGATGTATAAAAGTGATCAGTGTAGAGTTTAAAGAGAGTACTGTTAATGTAAATGACAAATAACCAACAGACAGAGAGAGAGAGAGAGCTGATCCACACTGAGAGATTACGCCCTCCTCCCCTCCCCCTCCACTCACACTGAATGTAGGTCATGGGCAGGGGGCGGGGCCAAACACAAGAGGATTATAAAGATGACATTTAGAGGAGAGGAGGGGGGAGTGGGGGAGGAGAGGATGTATAATAAAAGAACTGTCTGTCTCTCCTCAGGTCTCATCCTGCTCTTCTACCTGGTCTTCTACCTGTTTCTGGCCGGCATGTTTATTCTCACCATGTACATCATGCTGCTGACGCTGGATGACTACAAACCCACCTGGCAGGACCGCCTGGCCACTCCAGGTACCAAAATCAAACACACCTGAACACAGAAACCACACCAAACACACCCTGACTTCCACCCAACCCTGGCAGGACCACCTGGCCTCCAGGTACCAAAATCAAACACACCTGAACACAGAAACCACACCAAACACACCCTGACTCCACGTGACACTGGCAGGAAGTACCCACTTCAGAGGGCTTTTTCATCCCTTTTCCCTCCAGGAAGTTGAAATGTTGCGCTCACAACAATTAACACAAACTCAACCAATCCCTGTTAATTCTGTGCAACCTCGCAATCCTGTCTGAACTCTGCAACTTTTTAGAAAATCTGACCAACCTTCATTGCTTTTCATGAATTCTAACAATCAATTTATTTGGGTTTTATTGATTTTATTGACATTTATCAATGCTCTGTGCACTTTTATTTTAGAATTTCGTGCTGTTAGCTTCTTTGTGGAATACCCCCATGTGCACTTCTCCATCTACAAATACAACATAGTTTTTCTAATCCTGAGCCTTTTTTGGTGAGATAACTTAGAACACTGAGAACAGATTGCAGTTTTGTTCTCCCTGGAACAAGCAGCCTTTGATTTTAATGAATTATACAAAAAAAATGCAATGTTTGTTCATTAATTCAGTTTTATTGCAAAAAAAATGCCTAAAGACAATGCAACATGTATCACAATTTTTTAGAAAAGCTGCTGTGAAATCAGGCATTTTAGGCTGCAACAATCAATCAACAACTGATTTATAAAACCACGTACACAGAATGAGAAATGTACTCCGAAAAATATTCTCATTCATAAAACTTTGCAGATGCCTGCCAGTGCAGAACCTCCTCTTATAAATCCCAAATCAACTTGAAATTGTCCACAGTTGCACCACCCACTTCTCTCCCACAATAACCTATAAGTGATCATTAATATTGATAACTCATATCCTGCCCTCTACACGCCCACATTCAAGCACAAATGGCCAATGTGAACCACCGCATGAATGCTGATGCACAGAAATGAGCTGCTTATCAATAGTTGTTTATCATTGGAGCAACCAAGAGGAAGAACATTATGCATGAGTCAGGGCTCATCAATAAGGATTTCCCACCTGCCCAGGGCAAGTAAAAAGACACTTTGGGCTAGTAAATCCAGCAACCCTCTTCTCTGATTGGGCAGGTGGTAAAAAAGAATAAACACTTTGGTGCTGATGATGGGCGTAGCTGAGGAGTGAGCTTCCTGTTTATCTCTGCTGAGAGATGCACATGCTCAGTACCGATCGGACATTCAGGAGAAAATGGTGGCAGGTAAAAACGAGCTGAAGCCAAGGAGACGTTTCACTGATCCTGGGAACAGGAGATTAGTTGGGTGGTGTTACAGGGTGTGAGTGAAGTTTCAACTATGTGTTGAGCAGTTGAGTTTGAGAGCAAAGTGGATAAAACAGTTTTTTTTTTAAAGACAGTAACACGAGCTGACAGCATCTCACTGCACGGCAGCTCAGAGAGCAGCCAGTGATCCCTCCTCCAGGGCCTCCACGCCAACACCAAGACGAGACAGGAAATCACAAAACTGATGAGCACAGCGTATCAGGGTTCAAAAGGCACCAGTTACCACTTCCACCAATTACTTTGTTGTTGATGATAAGTGCTAATAAATAAAACAATGTGTATTTGGGCAACTAGATTTCTGACCCACTTGCCCAAATGAGCAAATAAGAGACAGATTAATAATGAACCCTGTGAGGGTCTCCACAGTTTTATATGTTTACAGCAGTCAGAGCAGTGATTCACACCTCAGCACAGTGATCAGGTCAGTCACCCTGGATCTCACCTACAGATGGAAGATACATAAACACAGTTTTTTATTGTGCTGAACTGCATCATGACTGTTTCACTCAGTCCATGTGCAGGAGGTGAAGATGAGCCGGACAGATGAGGTGACTGGAAAAGACAGAGTGTGTGTGGCTGCAGCCTCACCGTGTCTCCAGAGACATTACAGCTGTTTTCACTGCCGCCATTTTACACAAAAATCAGTCGCCCACCTGGTGATGTACGTCTGCACAGTACTGCCGTCATTATCAGACAGGACAGATGGACAGGAAGGGGGAGAGAGAGAATGTGGGAGTTGAACTGCGGCTACTGAGGACCAACTGAGCTGTGAGGGAACCCCGAGTCCTGCAGTAATCTTTGATTTCACACAGTGTCCAGGTGGAGAACTTTGATTTGACATTTGATATGGTTTCTATCTTTCCAAGTTGAAAGGTGCTTGTTGGACAGTTCTGTGTCACTACAAGCACAGATAACACTGCTGCTTTGGATGTTTATCATAACGAGGATCTATAATTAATGTGATATGAAGTCAAATTGAATGTGACAATAAATTTCTACAATCTGACATCAGTTCACCACCTCAACATCTGTGTCGACAGTTTGCTTCATTTTTAAAATGCTTGTATGCACGAGATCAAAAGACATTTTTTACAGTTTTTTTAAGAATAAATTTGTGTTTAGAAAGTGGTGTATGTACATTTCACTATAAAAGAGACCCCAGGATTGTTGATAAGTGGTTGTTTAACGAGGCTGAGGCTGTGATTGGTTAACGAGCTGTTGTCTTCATCTTTCAGGGATGATGAAATGTTGTTAACGAGGCTGAGGCTGTGATTGGTTAACGAGCTGCTGTCTTTATCTTTCAGGGATGATGAAATGTTAACGAGGCTGAGGCTGCGATTGGTTAACGAGCTGCTGTCTTTATTTTTCAGGGATGATGAAATGTTGTTAACGAGGCTGAGGCTGCGATTGGTTAACGAGCTGTTGTCTTTGTCTTTCAGGGATGATGAAATGTTGTTAACGAGGCTGAGGCTGCGATTGGTTAACGAGCTGTTGTCTTTGTCTTTCAGGATGATGAAATGTTGTGAACGAGGCTGAGGCTGCGATTGGTTAACGAGCTGTTGTCTTTGTCTTTCAGGGATGATGAAATGTTGTTAACGAGGCTGAGCTGCGATTGGTTAACGAGCTGTTGTCTTTGTCTTTCAGGATGATGAAATGTTGTTAACGAGGCTGAGGCTGCGATTGGTTAACGAGCTGTTGTCTTTGTCTTTCAGGGATGATGAAATGTTGTTAACGAGGCTGAGGCTGCGATTGGTTAACGAGCTGTTGTCTTTGTCTTTCAGGGATGATGAAATGTTGTTAACGAGGCTGAGGCTGCGATTGGTTAACGAGCTGTTGTCTTTGTCTTCCAGGATGATGAAATGTTGTTAACGAGGCTGAGGCTGCGATTGGTTAACGAGCTGTTGTCTTTGTCTTTCAGGGATGATGAAATGTTGTTAACGAGGCTGAGGCTGCGATTGGTTAACGAGCTGTTGTCTTTGTCTTTCAGGGATGATGAAATGTTGTTAACGAGGCTGAGGCTGCGATTGGTTAACGAGCTGTTGTCTTTGTCTTTCAGGGATGATGAAATGTTGTTAACGAGGCTGAGGCTGCGATTGGTTAACGAGCTGTTGTCTTTGTCTTTCAGGGATGATGAAATGTTGTTAACGAGGCTGAGGCTGCGATTGGTTAACGAGCTGTTGTCTTTGTCTTTCAGGGATGATGAAATGTTGTTAACGAGGCTGAGGCTGCGATTGGTTAACGAGCTGTTGTCTTTGTCTTTCAGGGATGATGAAATGTTGTTAACGAGGCTGAGGCTGCGATTGGTTAACGAGCTGTTGTCTTTGTCTTTCAGGGATGATGAAATGTTGTTAACGAGGCTGAGGCTGCGATTGGTTAACGAGCTGTTGTCTTTGTCTTTCAGGGATGATGAAATGTTGTTAACGAGGCTGAGGCTGCGATTGGTTAACGAGCTGTTGTCTTTGTCTTTCAGGATGATGAAATGTTGTTAACGAGGCTGAGGCTGCGATTGGTTAACGAGCTGTTGTCTTTGTCTTTCAGGGATGATGAAATGTTGTTAACGAGGCTGAGGCTGCGATTGGTTAACGAGCTGTTGTCTTTGTCTTTCAGGGATGATGAAATGTTGTTAACGAGGCTGAGGCTGCGATTGGTTAACGAGCTGTTGTCTTTGTCTTCCAGGATGATGAAATGTTGTTAACGAGGCTGAGGCTGCGATTGGTTAACGAGCTGTTGTCTTTGTCTTCCAGGGATGATGAAATGTTGTTAACGAGGCTGAGGCTGCGATTGGTTAACGAGCTGTTGTCTTTATCTTTCAGGGATGATGAAATGTTGTTAACGAGGCTGAGGCTGCGATTGGTTAACGAGCTGTTGTCTTTGTCTTTCAGGGATGATGAAATGTTGTTAACGAGGCTGAGGCTGCGATTGGTTAACGAGCTGTTGTCTTCGTCTTTCAGGGATGATGAAATGTTGTTAACGAGGATGAGGCTGCGATTGGTTAACGAGCTGTTTCTTCTCTTTCAGGGATGATGAAATGTTGTTAACGAGGATGAGGCTGCGATTGGTTAACGAGCTGTTTTCTTCGTCTTTCAGGGATGATGAAATGTTGTTAACGAGGCTGAGGCTGTGATTGGTTAACGAGCTGTTGTCTTTGTCTTTCAGGGATGATGAAATGTTGTTAACGAGGCTGAGGCTGTGATTGGTTAACGAGCTGTTGTCTTCATCTTTCAGGGATGATGATTCGTCCGAAAGGTGATCAGCTGGAGATCAGTTTTTCTGTGTCAAACACTGAGAGCTGGGACGGCTTCATCCAGAACCTCAACAATTTTCTCTCTCGTAAGACGCTTGTTAAATAATTTTAATATTTAATGATGTGATGTAATAAATTGTTTATATTTGATTACGTGGAGTGAAATGATGTGTTAACACAGTTTGATGTCAGATTGTTTCAAACAAAATCATCAGTTTTGAATGTCTTGATCAATTTTGTCATGTCTACCTGTCTGTCTGTTTGCCTTTCTTTCTCTACCTGTCGTCTGTCTGTCTGCAGCGTACAACGACACCTATCAGGTTCAGACCAATGATAACTGCCCTCCGGATCAATACTTCATTCAAGAGGACAGTGGAGAGGTAAATCTCCCAGTCTGTCTGTCTGTCTGTCTCTCTTTACACCAGTCTGTCACTCCTCCTGTCTCACTCTCCACCTGTCTGTCTGTAGGTCAGGAACAACCCCAAGCGTTCTTGTCAGTTTAATCGGACGGTGTTGGAGGAGTGCTCTGGGCTTTTGGATCGTTACTATGGTTACAGCAGAGGTCAGCCCTGCATCCTCATCAAACTGAACCGGGTATGTTGACCTCTGACCTCTGATCCAAACAGACTGCGGCTCAGATTTAAACCTACAGACAGGCCTGCAGTATATGTTGGTGTTAGCATGTTAGCATTTATCAGATTAGCTAGAACATGTACCAACTAACGTGTCCAAGGAAGGACAGCCAGTGGACTGGAGACAGGGTCACTGACACTCATCTGGCCTGATCCTAGATCAGATCTCCTGTAGCACAAAACTGCTGAAACAGTGAATGTTGGCTCTGATAGAAAGTCAGAACACACAGGACGTTATAGGACTGCGTACGACTGTCCATGCTGACCTCTGTCCACCATGTGTGCGTCAGAACTGGACCATGGAGAGATGGAAAAAGGTGGACTGCTGTTGAAAAGGTGTTGACTTGGCCTCCAGATTCTCCAGATCTCAGTCTGATCGATCAGCTGTGGGATGTTCTGGAACAAGTCAGATCCACGAAGGCCCAACCTGTCAACTTACAGGACTTAGAGAACCTGCTGATAACATGTTGGTGCCAGATCCCACAGGACACCTTCAGAGGCCTGTGAAGTCCACAGCTGGTTTAATGTTGTGGATAATTACTGCTGTGTACCAACACACACTGGAGAGCCTCTCAACATTTCATTATCAAAGTTAATCTAACTACACACTGATACACAGTGTTTATGAAGCGAATGGTAAAATATTAACAATATGTACAAATTAAACTGTAAAAAGTGAAGTTTTTAATAACTGTGGGATGAAGAAGCACTCAGAGGACCACAGACACCACAGACAGTGATAGTGGTCTGTAAAGTGGACTAACAGTTGTCTTCCTCTCCTGATCTAACTGCTATCTGTCTACCTGTCTATCTCTTCAGGTGATTGGTATGTTGCCTGGGAAGGACGGTCAGTCTCCATATGTCACCTGTGGAGCCAAGGTCTGAATCTATCTGTCTGTCTGTACACCTGTCTGTCTGTCTGTCTGTACACCTGTCTGTCTGTCTGTCTGTACACCTGTCTGTCTGTCTGTCTGTACACCTGTCTGTTTGTCTGTACACCTGTCTGTCTGTCTGTCTGTACACCTGTCCGTCTGTCTGTCTGTACACCTGTCCGTCTGTCTGTCTGTACACCTGTCTGTCTGTACACCTGTCTGTTTGTCTGTCTGTACACCTGTCTGTCTGTCTGTACACCTGTCCGTCTGTCTGTCTGTACACCTGTCTGTGCACCTGTCCGTCTGTACACCTGTCCGTCTGTCTGTCTGTACACCTGTCTGTCTGTACACCTGTCTGTCTGTCTGTACACCTGTCTGTCTGTCTCTCTGTACACCTGTCTGTCTGTCTGTCTGTACACCTGTCCGTCTGTCTGTCTGTCTGTACACCTGTCTGTCTGTCTGTACACCTGTCTGTCTGTCTGTCTGTCTGTCTGTACACCTGTCTGTCTGTCTGTGCACCTGTCTGTCTGTCTGTACACCTGTCTGTCTGTCTGTACACCTGTCTGTCTGTCTGTACACCTGTCTGTTGGACTGTCTCACTGTCACAGACTGTCTCACTGTCTGTTGAACCATCTGTCTTGATCTCATGTGTTGTCTCCATGTCTTTGTCCCTTCATCTTCAGAGGTACAGAGTGGACAAAAATGAGTGGGTAAGAACAGTAGAACAGGAAGATGGTAGAACATAGAACCTTACTGTCCCCATCAAGTTTTTTCACCACGATAAACCATTCTCTCGGAGAACGAGTCCCGGACAAATCTCCTGAATGATTCCAGCACACAGGCGTCATCAGGCCGGGCGGTCCTGAACGCTCACTGCTCGTGTTGTGTAGGACCCCACAAACTAGACGAGGGCGGCGCCTCCCCCTCGTGTCAGAGTTGGTGTCAGTGTTTACATCTTAGATGAGACAATGAAGCCGAACTATCATGAAAAGAGAGAAAAACACTCCAGCTGTCAGGTAAACTTGTATACTCTCCTCTCCAAGTTTGATGTCAGAAAATAAATAACGTTAAGTTGATGTGCTGCCTTCAGTCTCTTGTCTGTCTGTCTTGCTAAGCTAACATTAGCTGGACATTTTGTCTCTTGGTCTGTGTCTTGCACGGCTTGCATGATTTTACACAGCTGCTTTTTTTCAACTTGCAGCTTTCTCTTTTTTCACCATACGTGTGTTTACATTCCTGAATCATACTGATTATCTGCTGATACCAAGTCTGAGCCACAGCAGGACAGTAAAGAAACGCAGCAGGACAGTAAAGAAACGCAGCAGGACAGCAAAGAAACACAGCAGGACAGTAAAGAAACACAGCAGGACAGTAAAGAAACACAGCAGGACAGTAAAGAAACACAGCAGGACAGTAAAGAAACACAGCAGGACAGTAAAGAAACACAGCAGGACAGCAAAGAAACACAGCAGGACAGCAAAGAAACACAGCAGGACAGTAAAGAAACACCGCAGGACAGCAAAGAAACACAGCAGGACAGCAAAGAAACAGAGCAGGACAGCAAAGAAACAGAGCAGGACAGCAAAGAAACACAGCAGGACAGTAAAGAAACACCGCAGGACAGCAAAGAAACACAGTAGAGTACAGTAAAGAAACAGAGCTAGAACATAGAACATGAACAGAATCTCTCCTAATGAGTGTCTTTTGCGTGTCATTTTTTTCCTAAGACTGTTTTGCCTAATCGCACCCTATTGAGCTGTGATTGGCTAATGCTACTGAGCTGTGATTGGCTGGTTCCTGTTGCCTTAACGTGTCAAGTAGTAGTAGTCTTTGTGCCTGAACCAAACTGACTGAAAACAGAAAATAAGTCAGCTGAGTCTAAACGAAGATAAAACTGACATTTAGCTTCAAACAGGACACAAAGTCCCGCCTCCTGGTCCTGTTTTTGATCCATTCATCTATTCGTTGATAAACTTCTCCTCAGTGTAAATCTACAGTCACACTCACAGCCAATCAGAGCATGTTAGTAGTAGCCAATCCCAGCACAGTAGGGCAGTCTGTGTCTGGATGTGAGGAAGAGGATGAACGTGGGGAGGAAGTAGTATTGAAGGTCAGGGAGGAGGAGACTCAGTGTGGGAGATCCACCTCTGTAAAATGGTGAGATGGTCGAGGTCAGCAGGGGATCAATAAGATCAATAAGATCAATAAGAGAGGATGGAAGGAGGAGAGAGGGTGGACGGGCAGAGGGAGGGAGGTTAGGGTGAGAAAACTGAGAAAACAGGGCAGGAGGGGTGAGGAGGTATAAGTAGGCTTCACAGGTGTATGTGCTCCAGAGGGAAGTTTATCACTGCAGGTTATTGATGACTGATCAGAGGTATTGATTTGTGTGTCTGTGTGTGTGTGTGTGTGTGTGTGTGCAGAGGGAGGACACTGATAAGATCGGACCTCTGGCCTATTATCCTCCAAACGGAACCTTCAACCTGATGTACTACCCGTACTACGGCAAGAAAGCTCAGGTAACACACTCCACACACTCTGACCACAACACACACATACATACACACACACACACACACACACACACACACACACAAACACACACAGACACACACACACACACACACACACACAGACACACACAGACACACACACACACAGAGACACACACACACACACACACACACACACACACACACACACAGACACACACATACACACAGACACACGCTCTGAAACTGAGATGATTTAAATCAACTGAATCACAGCCCAGAATCGAACCAGGGCCTCTGCAGAGGACCTGCAGTCCCTACAAACCAGAAAACCCAGGCTGCCCCAGGGAATAATGGATTTTTGTAGTCCAATCCTGAAATTAGCATCACTCAAGTATCACAGACAGCCAGTGAGATTTTTCCTTTGGATTTTGGATTAATGCAGAAAATAAAAAGTTTATGATACTGACACATAAGAGCTTTTAAATTCAGGGGTTTTGTGTCGTGGAACAAAACATGAAAATCTCTTGTATTAACCGCAGACCTTATTTCATTCTAGAACCTGTGCACTTACAAGTTGCAGCAAGTCTGGTAGCTCTCAAAATCTTTGTTATTTTTGTCGCTTTTTATCTGATTTTTTACATCTACTGATGGATATTTCTGTGGAGAGAAGAGTTTTATTCAAAAGAAGAGCTTTTTTCATTGAAATGGAGCAAATCTGGAGTATATTACCCTATTCCAGCTGAGATAAGGAGAGCTTTCGTGGTTGCCATGCTGGTGCAAAAGTTAAAGGCAAGGAAATGGAGATACAAGCCCGTTCTGCCATCAGTCATCATGGGGAATGTCAACTCTCTGCCCAACAAAAGTGAGGAGTTGGAGATATTGGTGAAGACTCAGAAAGTGTACCGTGAGTGCAGCCTGATGTGTTTTACTGAGACCTGGTTGAATAATAACATCTCGGATTCCATTGGATATACCTGGCTTCACTCTCATACGGTCAGACAGAGATGCAAAGGCTAGTGGCAAGAAAAAAGGAGGAGGACTGGCCTTATTTGTGAACCAGAGATGGTGTAATCCTGCACATATTGCTGTCAAGGAGAAGATATGCTGTCCAGATATTGAATTTTTTTGGCTTTTGGGGGAATGGGGCCCCCATATTATTCCCCAAGAAAATTTTGGTAAATATAAAAAACAATATTTTTGGGGTAACCCCCCCCAAAGGGAAAAACGGGTGATTTTTCCATGTGAAATTCTGCAAAAAAATTGGTTGGGTAAAAATACAGACAAAAACCCCCTGAGGAAACTTATAATAAAAATCTGGAACTTCAACCTTTGTTACCCTCTCCTCCCCCCTGACTGGATTTACACAATTTTTTTAACTGTGCACAAAAAGAAAAAAAAAACCCTTGATCGGGCTTATCCCAATGCCCCAAAGAAGCTTACAGAGTTACGGCCTTACCACCACTGGGCGGGTCGGGATCACAACTTGGTTCTTCTGCAGCCTGTTAAAAAAACCCTTGTGTGAAAAAGGGGAACCTACCTACCCCTCACTGAAAAGGAATGGACACCTGAGGGTGACCCCAAAAAGGACTGCTTTAAACGCACTGTTTGGGGATGTGTTTCCCGGGAAAAACAGATGAAAAACGTATGGAAATTGTTAGACAGGCTGATTTTTTTCACTGAGTACATCAACTTCTGTGGGAGCACAGTCAACCTAAAAAAAAAACTGTCCCTTTTTCCCCAATAAAAAAAACCCTGGTCACAAGTGACAAAAAGGGCCCAATCCCAATCAAAAAAAGGAAGTTTTTGGGAGGGGTGAAAAAGAACGGCCCCAAACAGGGAAACATGGTGAGAAGAGTTTTAAACATGGAAAAGGGTGGAATACAAAAAAAAATTGAGAAAAATTTTTTCATCATAACAACATCCGTGAGGTGTGGAGAGAAAAAAATTACCATCTCGGCTACAACAAAAAGAAAAGACACCCAATCGTGGGTGATGGGGGAAAAGAGCTGATGAACTCAATCATTCTTAAAACAGGTTTGACACTGAGGTCACATCCCATTCCACTGCCGCCCCTTTCCTCCCCCCTCCCCCTCTTCAAAAATTTTGGGCATTTTCCACATGGCCCCTCTTCAAAAAATTTTCCGGGGTTTCTCCATCAGGGCTCCTCCTCCCCCCTCCCCCCCCTCCTTCTCCACAGTGTTTTTCCTCCCCATGCCTCCTCTTCAAACAAACATGGGGCATCTCCATCATGGCTCCTCCTCCTCCCCACCCAAGTGTTTTCCCTCCACCATGGCCCCTCTTCAAAAAACACCCGGGCATCCCCACATGGCCCCTTTCCTCCTCCTCCCCCAAAATGTTTTTCCTCCACCATGGCTCCTCTTCAAAAAACATCCAAAGCACCCCACCATGGCTCCTCCTCCTCCTCCCCCTTTCCTCCCACCATGTGTGTTCCTCCCCCCAATGCCCCCTCTTCAAAACATCTGGGCATCTCCACCAGGTCCTCCTCCTCCTCCCCCTCCCCCCCAAGTGTTTTCCCCTCCCCCATGCCTCCCTTCAACAACATCGGGGGCACCCCATCTTTGACTCCCCCTCCACCTTCCTCCCATGGGTTTTTTTTCCGCGACTGCACTACTCCTCTTCCCCACCCACCTGTTCCCCACCCTTTTTTTGTCCCCTGAGACGGGGGGAGGTTGGAGCCGGGGGGACTTTGCTCGGGGAAGGCATTTGGCCCAGAGGGTGGGGGTGTCCAAGGCTGCTTAAAAAACGTGCTCCCCAACTGTCCCAAACCCTCTTCCCCCAAAATCTTCAACCTGATCAAAGCTGGGGGGGGTCCCGGGCTCTTTTGGAAAAAAATCTTGTATTGTCCCGGTCCCAAAAAGAAATGCCCACTGAACTAAATGATTTCGCCCGGGTGGCCCTTATTTTCCAACCCCATAATAAAAAACCCTTGGGGGAGGGGCCCTGATTCTACGTCTTCTGGGGCCCTTTGGGGTTTCAAAGACAAACTCATCCCCCCCATTTTTGGCCTACAAAGAACACATTGGAGTGAATGATGCAGTACTCTACATGCCCCCACCGTTCCCTCTCCCCTTTTGGGAAAAGAATTGGCGCTTATGAAAAGAAACTATTTTTTTTTGACTTTTCAAGCGCATTTAATCCACCCAACCCCCAACATATTAAAAAAAACAAGCTCATAGAAGGGGAGTGGTTTTTTTCCCTTTGTCCCCCCTGGATACGGATTTCCTGACAGAAAGGCCAAAAGTTTGTCGGGTTGGGGGAAACTTTTTTTTCTGGGAATTAATGAGCAGCCAGGGGCTCCACAAGGGGAACTGTCCGGCCCTCATTCCTGTTCAATTGAAACGAATACGAATACGAAATATTTTTATTGACCCCCAAAAGGGGGGAAATTCATTTGTCTTAGTCTCATCAAATTTGTTTAAAAAAATTAAAGAGTCTGAGGGAAAGTTGGAATAAAAAGATCTTCTGTTTCCCTGTCCTCCCAACCGAAGAGGAGAACCCTTTTTCCCCCCCCCCCCCCCCCCCCCCCCCCCCCCCCCCCCCCAAAATTTCTTTGGTCCATCAAGGTGTTATGGAGTGGATGACCCATGTTTTTTTAGGAGGGCCCCTCCCACCGTCCTCATTGTGTCTCTCTCCAAAACTTCCTCCAAGAGTCCACCCTTCTATTTTCCGATCACAGAGCCACCCTTTTTTCACAAGCTTATCCAGCCTTTCCTTGCTTCCCTTTTTTTCCCAAACTTCCCCCCCCGCAGACTGCAGCATAAAAAAAAAAACCCTTGCCACAATAGAGGGATAAAACATCTGCAGCATCTTATTTGCAATGTTTAGAGATCTGAGTTTCCCTTTAAAAAAAAAGGGGCCCGGCTCTGCCCCTTTTTGTAGGGGTGCATCTGTTTTTAAGGGCCCAGTCCAGCTTGTTACCCGGTTTACCCAAGATATTTATAGTTTGTTCCCCACCCTCGATGTTCACTCCAAAAGTTTTCACAAGGCTGAAGAGGGGGCTTGGATCAAAGGGAAAAATTAAATGACCATTTCCCTTTGCCCTTTGATGTGTTTAGTTTTGAGGCGGGTTTTTTATGACCCCAGTCACAAAGGATTTTATAAATTTCCCTATATTCAGTTTCCCTTTATTTCCTTATACAAGCTACAATAGCAGGGGTCATCTGAGATTTCGGGTTTGTGGCGGGGGACTCAGAGATATTTAAATTTCTGCTGTATAAAATGTGAAAAAGGAAGGGAGCCAGGACAGCCCCTTTTTGTGGAGCCCCTGTGCGGGCTCATTAATGTCCCAAAAAAAACGGGTTTCCCAACCTGACAAATGGGGGCCTTTCTGTCGGGAAATCCGGACCCGGGGAGAAAAAGGGAAAAGAAACCATTTCCCATCTCTTGAGCTTTTTTTTGAGTATGTTGGGTTGGATGGTATTAAATGCGCTTAAAAAAGTCAAAAAAACATAGTTCTAACATAAGGCCAGATTTTTCCCAAAAATGAAGAGGGAACGGGGAGTGTAGAGTATTTGATCTTTCCCACCCCAATGTTTTTCCTTTGTGGGCAAAGGGCGGGGGAAACCCGATTTTTGTCTTTGACATTTCAGGCCTCAAAAGGGAACTTTGAATCAGCCGCCAGGGTTTTCATGATTTTAAGTAAGGGCCACCGGCCCTGTAGTCTTTTTGTTCAGTGGACTTTTCTTTTTTTTGGGTCCCCGGGGACAATAAAAGATGTTTTCCATAGACCCGGCACCCCCCCCCAGCTGTGGGACTCGGGTTTGAAGATTTTGTGAAGAGGTTGGGCACAGTTGGGAAACACAGTTTTTTAAAGGCCTTGGCACACCCCCATGGGGGCCCAAGTTTCCCCTTCCCAAGAAAAGTCTCCCAAGCCCCAAAACCCTCACCCCCCTGTCTCAGTGACAAACAAGGGTGGGGGAAAAGGGTTTTTTTTGTGAAGAGGAGTAGCTGAAAGTCGCGGAAAATTTTCCCATGTGGGGAGGAGGTGGGGGGCGGAGTCATAAAGGAAAATGCCCAATGTTTTTTTGAAGAGGAGCCATGGTGGGGGAACACATTTTGGGGTTTGGAGGAGGGGGAAAGGAGGACCAGGGATGGAGAGGGCCCAGAGTTGTTGAAGGGGAGGCATGGTGGAGGAACACACTTGGGGAGGAGGGGGAAAAGGAGGAGGAGGAGGAGCCATGGTGGAGATGCCCGGAAGGGGTTTGAAGAGGAGCCGGGTGGGGGCCCACACTTGGGGTGGAAGGAGGGGGAGCCATGATGGAGATGCCCGGGGATTTTTGTTGAAGGGGAAAGGCATGGTGGGGGAAAACACACTTGGGGGAAAAGGGAGGGGGGGGAGGAGGGGGGAGGAGCCATGTTGGGAGATGTCCAATGTTTTTTGAAAAAGGGGGCCAGGGTTTGGAGATGCCCACTTTGTTGAAAAAGGAGGGGAGGAGGAGGAGGAGCGGCAGTGGAATGGGTTTGTGCCCTTTCAGTGTAAAACCTTTTAAAGGGAACTGATTGATTTTCTTCAGTTTCTTTCCACATAAACCCACGTTTGGGTTTGTCTTTTTTTTTGTTGAAAAGCCGAGAGGGTTTTTTAATTTCTCTCCAACCTCACGGATGTTGTTATGATGTAAATTCTTCTCAATCTTTTTTTTGTATTCCACCTTTGCCTTCGCCCAATTTCTCTTTTTCAGCTCATTTTTCACCTTTTTTTGAGCCGTTCTTTGTACCCTCCCCAAAAAGCTTCCTTTTTCTGATTGAGGTTTTGCCTTTATTTTACTTGTGTACCCAGGGTTTGTTATTGGGGAAAACAGCGTACATTCTTTGTA
Organism: Lutjanus argentimaculatus; assembly: GCA_034769285.1. Taxonomy (NCBI): domain Eukaryota; kingdom Metazoa; phylum Chordata; class Actinopteri; order Lutjaniformes; family Lutjanidae; genus Lutjanus; species Lutjanus argentimaculatus. The sequence continues at coordinate 195,174 of JAWZSL010000073.1, read as the reverse complement.
GGTATGACTGTGGTCTCTGCGGGAATTTTGGATGCACTAGTAAAAAAATCACCGTCTATCAATGTCCTTTACTTTTTCTCATCTTTTTCCCAAAGAAGCACTTTCCCAATCATGCGTTAAAAGCAGCCCTTTTAAAGGCCTCACTCCCTCAGGTGCCCCATTTCCTTACAGTGAGGGGTATTTGTAGGTTCCCTTTGCACACAGGGTTTGAAAACAGGTCTGCAGAAAAAACCCAAAGTTGTGATCTGATTTGCCCAGTGGGGGTAAGGCATTTAATCTCTGTAACCCTTCTTTGACATTGGCATACGGGCCCAATTAAAGGGTTTTGTTTTCTCTTTTTGCACTTTTTAAACAAATTGTTTTAAATTTCCAGTTCAGGTGGGGGGAGAGGGTAACATGGGGAAGTCCCCCGGGATATTATTTAAGTGCCTCGGGGTTTTTTTAGTCTGTATCCTAGCAAAAAATTCATGCAAAATTTTTCACATGGAACATCAGCCGTTCCCTTGGGGGGGAAATGTACACAAGTATTGTTTTTAATATGCCAAATTCTTTTGGGTTTACATAATATGGCCACTTTCCCAACTCCCAAAATAATTCAATTTTCTGGACAGCATATCTTTTTCCTTTGGGAAAAGCAATTTGTGAAAGGATTACACCATCTCTGGTTCAAAAAAAAGGGCCCAGTCCTCCTCCTTTTTTTTTGCCACTAGGCCTTTTTGCTTCTCTGTTGACCTTTATGAGAGTGAAGCCAGGTATATCCACAAGGGAAATTTCCGAGATGTTATTATTAACCGGGTCTAAAAAACCCACATAAAGGCTTCACTAAACGGTACATTTTTCTGAGTTTTAAAACCCAATATCCCAACTCCCACTTTTTTTGGGGGCAGAAGTTGACTTTTCCCCATGAAAAACAAAAGGGCCCAAAAGGGGCTTGTATCCCATTTCCTTCCCTTTAACTTTGCACCAGCACGGCAACACGAAAGCTCCTCCTTACTCAGCGGGAAATAGGGAAATTTATACTCCAGATTTGTTTCCTTTTCCAATAAAAAAAGCTCTTTTTTTCGAATAAATCTTTCTCCACAAAAAATAATCCATCAGTAGATGAAAAAAAAATAAAGAAAAAAAAGCGAAAAAAATAACAAAAAAACAAAGTTTTTTGAGAGCTCCCAGCTTTGCTAAACCCTGTAAGTGCGCAGATTCTAAAATTTTGAAAAAAGGCGTAAAGCAGATTTTAAAATATAACTTAAAGCCCCTGCCACATCCAAAAATTTATTTCAGATGACACTGCTATTGTAGCTTGTATAAGGAATGGCAGGAATCTGAAAATGGGGAAATTTTGTTAAAAACCCTTTCAGTGACGGGATTCAAAAAAAACTGCCTCATACTAAACACATCAAAGAAAAAGGAAAATTTGGTCATTGTTTTCCCGTAGTTTCCAAAAGCCCCCCCCTTCGCCGGTGAACACTTGTGGGAGTGGACATCGAGGTGGTAACAAACTAAAATTTTCTTGGTGAAACACCTGGATAAAAACCTGGACTGGCCCCTTAACAAAGATGAAACTCTACAAAAAGGGGCAGAGCCGCCTTTTTTTTCCTAAGGAAGCCCCAAAACTCTAAACACCCTGCAGTAAAAAATGCTGCAGATGTTTTATCAGTCTTTGTGGAAAGGGTTTTTTAATTTTATGCTGCATCTGCTGGGGGAGGAATTTTGGGGAAAAAAAAGGCAAGAAAGGGAGGCGGAAAAAGCTTGTAAAAAAAGGCTGGCTCTGTGATGGGAAAGAAAGGGAATGGCCCTCTCTGGGGGAATTTTGGGGGGAGAGAGACACAATAGGCGGTGGGGGGCCCCATCCTAAACAACATGGATATCCACTGAAATAACACCTTGATGGCCCAAAAGAAAAAAGGTTTTTTAATTGCAAAGGAGGTTTTTCATTACTGGGAAATTTGTTGGGGCCCAATTTTGGTGAAAAACAAACATAATATTTAAAAAATATAAATAAAGAATAAGGCCAGGAACTTTTGGGAAAAACAGCATAAATAAAAAAAATTTAAAAAAACATTTTACAAAAAAAACATAAAGAAAAAAAATAAAATGATTTAAAAATGTGAAAATATAGAAGAACAGTTTTTTAAAATTGTTACTGATGTTTCAGAGGTGGATAGTAGAAGGACTGGCATTTTTTATGAGGGAGTGAAAAAAGGGTTTGACACTGAGCGTGCAAGTTAAACAGTACACGGGGATATTAAAATGTGAAAAAAAGGGGAAAAAAGAGAAAAAACGTTAATTTTACATATAAGTGGGAGGGGGGGGTTTGGGGGGCAGTGTCAGGGGGGTCATGGACAACGTTGATGGGGGCAGTCGAAAGGGGGAAAGGGAAACTTTTCCCTTGTGCGTGGGGTTTTTGGGGTTCCTGATGGTCGCAGCCTCCTCCCCAAAAGGGGAGTGTCACAAAATTTGTGTCCGGGATGAGGGGGGCAGCTACAATCAAACCTGCACGCCTCAGGGTCCTGGGGGTGTACAGGCCCCCTGAAAGGGATGGGGGGTTTGCAGCCGATCACTCTCTCAGCAGAGCGAATAAACACGCTGCACTCGCCCTTGTCTCTGGCATTTTAGCAGCGGCGTACCAGGGGGATATGGAGGAGGTAAGGAGGGGACCAAAGAGGGCCCAGTGTAAAGTGAAAACCATCTTTGTTTTTTGGAAAGGTTTGAATTTCTTCAATTTCCGGGCAGGAAGAACATCCCTGGGGGGCTTTTTTGATGGGGGAGCTGATGTTTAGCTCCCCTTCAGGTCCTGGGTGATAAATGGTGCCCAGGAAGCGAATGACTCCACAGTGTCGACGGGGAGTCACCCCAGGGGTATGGGGGTGGGGGGGGCGGGGGTTTCTTCCTGAAGTCCAAATATCCCCAAATGTCTTTAGAGGTTGACTCCAAGTTGTTCTCAACCTGCACCAGGTCACCATTCGGTCAAATTCCCACCTGTGGGCCCAACCTTTCCCCCCCCAGGGATGATTTTTTTTTTTTTTTCCCCCAATGAGGGGGGGTGTCGTCCGAAAACTTCGGGACCTGACGGACTATAAACGGGAAAGGTGCAGCTGTTGGTGTACGGGGAGAAGACAGAGGAGAAAAAAACCAGCCTTGGGGGGGATCCGGGGGGTGAGGGCCCGGGAATCGGACATGCCCCCCCCAGCTTCAAAAGCTGCCCCTACCAGACAGGAAGTCTTTTGATCCCCTGCAGGTGGAGTCGGGCAACTTTTCAGGGGGAGAGCTTGTCCGGGGGTAGGCTGGGAAAGGATGGGGTTGGGGAAAGGGGCCTAGAGTGAAAACAACAAAATTAGGGGGTGGATCCGGGGAATTGGGTTTTTCCCCTTTTTGCAAAGGTGTTCCGGGGGTTTTGCTAAAAAAAGGATTTTGGGTTTTGGTGGGGCCCTTGTTTTTCAAAACGACAGAAAAAACTTTTTTCCCGGGTCGTTTGGGGCCAAGTCCCAAAGTCCTTTTCATGGATTTGGGGGGCCCTGTAGGTTTTTAGTTTGTAATCGGGCCCTAAAGCCTTCCCCAGACAGAGGCGGATTCATTCCCTGAAAACTGTTGTTGGTTTTTTCCAGCGAAACTTATTTTTAAAAGCATTTTTTCCACCGCCTTGCTAAATTTTGTACTTGGCCCCCTCAAAACCCTGTTTTTGTCCCCACTTAAATTTGCTTCCTCCCCCCAACCGAAAACTGTTTGATTTTTGGCGGGGTGAACCAGGGCTTGTCGTTGTTGTCCCCTAAACGTTTTTGCGTGATGGTAAAACAGCAGTCCTCACAGAAGCTGATGTAGGGATGTCACAGCCCTGTTTACTCATCCAGACTGTTGGTAGAAAGGACCTGAAAACACCCCGTCAGTACAGCCCCAAAATCCCTGAAGATCCTCCAGGGCCTCACTGGTCCACTTCTTTGTCTCCCTCACAAAGGTTACAGAGCTTTAATTTTTCTTCTGTATGAAGGAAATCAGGTGGACCAGGGGCTTTTGGTTTCAGAGTGTCCCTTTGCAGCGGGGGGGGAGGGGCATGATAAGCAAACCGGGCTGACTGTGGTGAAAACAGGATCCAAAATTTTTCCCCCTCTGGTCGGGGCTTTAATGAATTTTTTTGTTTTTGGGGGAGTTTGGGGGTTGATTTTTACCTTTGTTAAAGCCCCTGAGGACAAAAAAACTAAGGATTTGGGGTATGTCCCCACACACAATATCTGGTCACGTGCGTTTGGGGCGGCCTCCCAGGGGAAAGGGTAAACACCCAACCAGGAAGTGAATGAAGAAAACTCACGGGGGGGGGTAGAAGGGTTTGCAGTGAATGAAAAATGTTTCCCAGGAGGGGAAAACAGGGGCTGTGGGAAAAATTTTCCCCAACTGTTTTGAAAATAAAAACAGATTCCCCCACCTTTCCCCTTTGCCTGAAAGTTCTGTGTCACGATCCGTTTAGAAGAGTTGGAAGCCTCCCAAAGCTGCAGCCCAGGGGCCCGTATGGGATCCACACAGCCACGTCTCTGTGAAGAAAAAAACCAAAAAAATGAAGGAAAAAATCACTGTTTTCCCCAACGTTTGTTAAGTTTTTTTTAGTTTGTTGCACAGTGGGAAACACTTTGGAGAGAAATATTCCTGGGGATGGGTTTCGGTGTCCGTTGCCTGCGGAGGGCCCACAAGCACTCCCCGTTTCCCCCCCCCCTTTCCCGGGGTTTAACTGCATGAACAAAGGTGAGCACAAACCCTTTTACCCGAATGTCCAGTAAAATTTCCCCTGTTGAGCAGAGGAAAAAGTCGGGAAAAAAAATCTGCGGGGTTGGGTTTTCCTGATGTTCAAAAAAGCTCTTCCCCTGGTGAAAAAGCTCCGGGGATTGCACAGAAAACAAAGTTTACATGCAAAACAAGACAAAACAGTGCGCACCAACACAAACCCAAAACAGCGTTTCCCTGGGGGCCATCTTGGTTAATAGTGGGTTTATGCACTGTTTGGGGTTTCCCCATGTTGACCCCTCCAGGCGATTTCTTTAATGTGTGTTTTCATTGACTGTTTTTTTTTAATGACCCTTTCTTTACTGGGTCAGAGAAGGGGCCGTGTGCAGTAAGGGCCCCTGGGAGCCAAAAATTTGTTAATATGCAAACAGCAAAACTAAAAACTGTTGGGTACACACCTGAGGACGACAGAAAAAACTCGTTCTGCCGCTGTCTTTTCTGTTTAAAAAAAGGGCACAACAGCCCTCTCCCCTGAGGAAAAACACACCCCCTTTTTTCCCCCACTTACATTAATTTTGAACACGTGATGATAATTTAAAAAATCCCGTTTTTTTGTAACAGTACAAAACCCCTGCCCGCTTTAAAACGCTAAAAATATCATGTTAGTACCTTTCCCGATGATCACAACCCTACGATGACACAGCTAAAACACGTTTTTACTAAAAAACATGCGAGTTGACTCGACTTTAAAAAGGGCCAAACCCTCATGTAGGATTGGGCATCAACCCCAGAAAAAAAGAACAGTCGTCCCCCTGCATTTCCCCTGCAGGCTCCCCCCCTCACCAAAAACCTTTCAGGGGTAATTATACATGTGACAAACCGGGCGGGTATTTACATTTTTGTTAAAAAGGGCAAATTCAAACAATATTCAAGATGTTTAAAATTTACTTTTATAAAATCTGTGTCAGTAAAATTCAGTCTGAAGACCCTTTTAGTAGATCCATGGCCCTGTCAGTAGATGGGGTTTTAGATTTAAAATCATTTTGAAAACCCGTGATCATTTATGGTGGGGGAAAAAGGTGGGGTTAGGGCTGTAAACACTGACTGCAGTGCTGTGTTTCCCTCTCAAAATTCCGTAAAATTTTTTCAGTGATTTTTCATGGTTTAAATTCATGTGTGTTTTGTTTAAAGTTTTCCCGGGGAAAATACCTCAGCCGCTGGTGGGCCCCTGAAGTTCCCCGAACGCCCCCTCTGAACAAGGAAAATTTAAACGTCGAGTGTAAAATCAAAATCCAACACTCTTTTCCGGGGGGCGGGGAGGGAGAGACAAGTTCGTGGAACGGGTTTTTTCCCTTTAAAAAATACGAATTTAACGGGCAAAAAAGACACACACACAAACACACACACAACACGTTTAAAGGGGGCACTTCTCCAAATTTTTTTAATTTAAATGATTGAAATCTAACCCCGTCCACACCAAACTCCCTTTTTCAAAGCCTCAAACACACCAGATTTTGGGGTTTTGTATCTAAAATACATTTATTTTTTGTTCCGCTTCATGATGCCCTTCGCCCGACCGTCTGAATTATTTGGGAAAGTATTTGTCACCTTCCCTTTCCCCAAAAAGCTTGTCCCGTAATCATTAAACACATAATTTTTTTTTATATTTTCTCGGGTATGATTTCCCTACGCAGCCCCTGTGCCTTTTAATCAAACAAAACACTGACCCCCAAACCAAAAACCCAAACAGCAGCACGCCCCCGCTCTGATGTCACTGCCCCAGAGGGTGGGGCAGACGGAAAGGAGGGTCTTCACCCTCCATCATCATATCAATCTGCAAAGAAACAAAAAACCCAAATTAATTTATGACACAAACTGACGTGTTTACTGGTGTTTTAGGTTTGTTTATTTAAAGTAATTTATTTATTTATTTAATATTTATTTGTTTTGGTTTTTTTGATGACAACTTCCCTTTTTTTTTAAAAACATTAATAACATAACAATCAAACTCAGCAAAAGGGTTTTCCCCCACGACCGCACTTTTAAATTTGACAGTTGACAGTTTTTAAATGGCTTTCACTGGTTTTTTACAAAATTTCCCGGTTCTTTCATTTTTTTCCCCGAGAACCTGGGGTCCCGATGTCATGAAGGCCCTTTTCAAAACCGGACATGTTTTTTTCCAAAACGTTCTCATTCTAAAAATTGTTTCCTACTGATTTATTTGTCTCCGTTTTTCATTTTCTGAAGGGACCCCGGGGGTTTTAAAATCTGTAACTGATGTTTACCACCCGACCTTTTTTAAAAACGATTAACGCTGTGAAACGGGTGCAGTTTTGGTTAATGTCGGCACAAAAAATACCTTTTTTTAAAAATTTTTGGGCCCCAAAAAAAACTTGGTTTAGGGGCAAGACCCCCCTTTTTAGGCTACAAAAGCCCACGTTACGTTTGTCACGTGACTCACTGAAGTGGGCTCGGAAAAAACCAAGGTCACAAAACAAAAAGGGCACATGATTTCACCCTAATGTTAAAGAGCCTTTTCAACCTTTTAAAACATGTTTGGGTTTTACATGGGCCCTGTCCCTGGGTGGGCTCCAGTGTTTGTTTGGTCTGTCCATCCAAACCCCCACCTCCTCCGTTGGGGGTGGACTTTTCTTTTTGGGCCCACCACAGCCCGGGGGGTCTCATCCAGCTGCAGGTGGGGTTTATAATGAAGTCACCTGAAAAGCCCGGGGTTGGGGTCCCACCGCCCTCTGAAGGGGTGGTGACAAAATATCAGGGTTTTGATGGGGTTCAGATTAATTCACCCGTTCATGACAGCTTTCATAACAATAACAAATTTAGCTGAGATGTTTTGGGTTTTATTTTTTCAAACCAAAATAAATTTTTTAGGGAAACTGGGCGAATCCAAAATGCGTGTTGGTTTATTTACATCACAGTCAAAAAACCCTTTAACAAAGGTGGATCCCTTTTTTCACAGAACTAAAAAATTTAAAGAAAACCAGGACAAAAAGTTTTCACAGACAAACCCTGTGGGGGAAAGAATCACTTTTAATTTCATTCCCAAACCCTTTTTTTAAAAAAAGTTCCCCTTTAGATCAAATTATTCCCCAAAACGGTTTTTGTTTGAAGTCAAAATTTTCCCCAAATTTGTTTCCGTTTTTTTGCTCGTGTTTGTGACATCAAATGTGTTAAAAACCCCTTTAGTTAGTTCAAAAGGGCCCAAAATTTCACGACAGTTCAGAAAAAAAGTTTTAAAAAAACTTTTTAGCCTGGAAAAAAAAGGGGGGGGACAGAAAAGGCCACAAACCAGGGCAGGATCCCAAAGCACAACAGAACCAAATCCAGAATGAGGTCACCAAAGTAGTTTAAAAAACTGTTCAGAAACTGTAGACCCCGAAACAAGCTCATAAACCGAAGCAAAAAACAGTTCAAAAAAACACAACTAGTTTTTTCCCAAAAAAGCTGAGATATTAGTTCAGAAATGAAAAACAGAATGTGGGGGAATTTAGAACAGAAACCAGTTAGAAAAAAAAAGTCCCCACTAAAACTTCACTTGGTGTTCTGGAGTTTTTTTTCATATCAGGAACCCCAAAAAGAACAGATCTTTAAAAACCCGTTCAGAAACCAGAAAAAGGGCCCCCACATCAATTTACAGTTCAGAAACCATAAAAACCCTTTAAAAACCCAGACCCCCGGGCCAGTGTGGAAAAACAACCAGGAGCCAGCTCAACAGTCTAAACCCCAAACCAGTTCAGAAACAAAATAACAAGGGCACAAAAAAATTTCCAGGGTCAGAACTAGTTTGTTTAAAACCCGATTTGGGAAAAAAATTTAGACCCAGTCTGAAAAAAAACAGTCCGTTTTAGACATTGGGCCCGAAAGCAGTTCAAGGGAAATGGGTTTTTCCCCCCTGGCCATGTTAACCCTCATTTTCCTTTTTTTGTTGCCCCTGGGCGCAGCTGAACCCCAGCCAATCAGATGCTAGCTTTAGTAAACCCCTGGCCCAACTTTGGGGGTTAAATTTGGGGTTTGAAGTAAATTTTTTGATTTTTTTCTCTTTCGTCTCTTGGTTTTTTTCGTCGTTGCAGAACGGCTTGTTAGTTAATTAGGAATTAAATTTGTCAATAAGATAATGAGTTAGTGAAAATTTTGTTAATGGGTTAGTTAACGAGTTTGAAAGTCATTAGTCCATTCCCTGGTTTTTTTTTTGTTGACTGTTGATTTGTTTACTTTTGTTTTTGTTTGTTATTGTCACATGGGGCTGAGAATGACAAAACCCCTACCATGCCAAAAGAGGCCCTGTGACCACACACCAACCCACTCTGTCTCTCACCTGCAATCACACTTTTGTGCCACGTGGAAAAAGCCCTCCCCACCCCTACTGCTCTCCACCAAACGTTCCCTTTCCCTTTTACCCGCCAATAAAATTTGGCCTGCTGTAAGATGTCATATATGACAATTGTTTGTTAATGGTTGATTTCTCCTGCCTGAAAATGTCCCCTTTTGGTTTTTAAAAGACAATTAAAAAAAAAGAAAAATTACTTAAAAAATACAAAAAACAGGCCGTTTTGTTTGGGTTTAAAGGAGAGGAAAACCCTGATGCAAACTGGGAAAAGGTGTTTTAAAAATACAAACCCCCTTAATTTTTAGGTTTTTTAAAAACTCAAAAATATGATACTTTTCAGGGGGTAAAGGGCTAAAAAACTGATACTTTTTAGGGTTTAAAGACTACAAACAATGATTTCTTTCAAATTTAAAGGACTACAAACTGATCTTTTAGGTTTTAAAAAACTACAAAACTATGTAATTTTAAAGGGGTAAAGAATACAAAACCATGATAAATTTCAGGTGTTTAAAAACTACAAACCATGATACTTTCAAGGGTTGTAAAAAACTACAAACCATGATTTCTTTTAGGTGTTTAAAAACTACAACCATGATTCTTTCTGGTTTTAAAAAACTCAAAAAAAAAATACTTTCAGGGGTTAAAAACTACAAACTAATGAAACTTTCAGGTGTTAAAAACTACAAACTATGATACTTTTAGGTGTAAAACTACAAACTATTGGGTAATTTTAGGGGTTTAAAAAAACTACAAAAAATGATACTTTCAGGTGTAAAGACTACAAAAAATTTATACTTTCAGGTGTAAAAGGGCTACAAAAATATGATACTTTCAGGGGTTTAAAAACCAAAAAACTAGTTTTTTCAGGGTTTTAAAAATTCAAACAAAACTTTCAGGTGTAAAGACTACAAAATAAGATCCCTTTTTGGTTTAAAAACTACAAATGATACTTTCCGGTTTAAAGGGCTACAAAAATGATACCCTTTTAAAGGGTTTTAAAAACCCACAAACCCATGATACTTTCAGGTGTAAAGACCCAAAAACTTTTGAACTTTCCCGGTGTAAAGACCACAAAATATGATACTTTTAGGTTTAAAGCTACAAATGAACTTTCAGGGGGTAAAGACTACAAAAATATGATCTTTTCCCGGTTTTTTTAAAAACTACAAACTGAAATACTTTCAGGGTTTTTAAAAGACTAAAAAATATGATACTTTTAAAGGTTTTTAAAAACTACAAAAATATGATACTTTCAGGTGTTTTAAAAACCACAAAAAAATGATACTTTCCGGGTTTTAAAGGGCCCCAAACTGATACTTTTTTAGGTTTAAAGGGCCACAAACCCTATACTTTCAGGTTTTAAAAAAAACCCCAAACCCTGATACTTTTTAGGTTTAAAAACCACAAACCATGATACTTTTAGGTTTTAAAAACCCCCAAAAATATGATACTTTTTTAGGTTGGGAAACTAAAAAACTTTTGATTTCTTTCAGGTTTTTAAAAAAATAAAAAACCCATTATTTTCTGGTTTTAAAAAAACTTTCCAAAAATGCATAATACAGGTTTTTATTCATACCACTGTGAGGGGCCCGTCACAAGTTCACAAAGGTTTTTTTGTGCGCCCTCAGTCATAAAGTTGGCTTTTCCCATATTGGAATCGTCTGCCCGTGAAGGTGTCCTGTATCTGTAATATTTTATGGGGGCCCCCCCCCAAACTGTTTGGGCAGAACTGTGGCACTTGACACTTTATACACAGTTTGCTGTACCTGCTGGGGAGAACTTAAAAAAATGGAGCTGTTGTGGCAGCCCGGCAGGGTTCCAAAAGAATTTTCCGTTTTTTTGGGAAACCCGCCCTTTTCCCAGTGGTTTACAAAAAAAAGCCTGGGGAAAAAGTTTCTGGCAGCTGCTGCTGAAAGGGCCCCCAGTCTCCCTGCTCCCCCCTTTATCTTTTTCTCACTCCTCTGAAAAAAAATGTCCACCAAAATACCCAAAAAAGTTTTGTCCTTGTGTGCTGAAAAACTAAAAAAAGCAGACAGAGCCCGAGAGGCAAGGGGAGAAGTTCAAGGTCAGGAAAATAGCAGGCTGTCAGAGCCTGCGGAGCTGCCGTTTTCTGTGGTAATAAAGAGGTTATTTGAGGGTTTTTAAAAGGGAACATGGTATGATCAAATGACAGTGGAAATGATTCCTTTTTGGGGATTTCATCAGTATGAAGCTGTTTTACAGGGAAAAAATTTGGTTTGGGGGTTTAAGGGGAAACGTGGTGAGTCAAAGGTTATTCTTCCACTGGAGGTGAATGGACTCCCGAAATATCAGGGGGGGAGGACTTTAAATACCACATCCCCCGGGTAAGTGGGAGGAAAAATTTTTGGCAAAAGTCAAACTGGACTTAAATTAAAATCGTTTTTTTTTTGATTATAAATGTTGGATGGGAGTAGAAAAAGTTCCCCCGACCCCTAAATGGGTCCCCAATTCCCGACAGTACCCAAAGGGCAAAAGCTCAGACAAACCGTCACACCCGGGACAAGTTGGGTGAAAAGGATGTTTCCATTGGGGTTACCCTAAGTCCAGTGACAGGGAGCAGGTCGACTGTTATATAACAACATTTAATAATGGAGCTGGACGAGGACCTTCACAGGGGCGTTAGAGAGAGAGAGAAAAGAGAGAGAGAGAGAGAGAGTAATCTCCCACGCAGCAGTGGAGACCTCCAGTGGTCGAATGTGTATTTCAACTGTTTTTTCATTAAACCAAAAAATCTCCGCTTTGGGCTTAAAAATGAAGTAAAAATGAAGCTGAGCTGGGGGAAACAGCATTTGGTTTTTTTTTCCTTTAAGGAAAATATCAAAGACATCCCCAGTTTAAGACAAAATGTCACAGAGCTTCCCCAAACCCAAACAGGGAAAAAGGGGCAGGTTATACTGGGTCTCTGAGCTCGGTTTCTGAGAAGGTTTCAGCCTGAACGCCAACCGGGAAGTCAAAACCCCCCCAGCTTCAGTTTTTACAAGTGAAGCATTTTGAAATTTTTGTTGTGGGGGGGGGACCCCCCAGTCCAAGACTCTGAAAACCCTAACCTAAAAAGACAAAAAGTTGGTGGGTGGCCCCTGGCACTAAGTTCAACTTAATCTCTGGTTTTGAAAAAAAAACACCATGGGAAAAATTTTTAAAATCTGTAGAAATTAATTAAAGAGGGTTGGGAAAAACCCAAAAAAAAGGAAACTGAAGAGCAAATCGCAGGTTCATTATGAATCTGTGAAGAGAAGAAAATTTTTTTAAATTTTAACTGGGAAAAATTTAGGGCCCCTTACTCTCTGGGAAAAGAACATAATAATGCAAACTTATTAACTGCGTTTAGCAGAACAGAAAATTTCCCCGTCAAATTACCCGAAAATTCCATCTTTCTGTAAATTGGGGTTTCCCCTTAAAACCCGTTTTTGTTTAAACAGAAACATGGGTTTTATCCCTGTCAGCGGAAAAAAGCTGGAGGAAAAATGATGCCAAAGTTGGGACATTGGGTTTTAAAAAGGGAAATAAAAACAGGGGGGGGGGTTTTTAATGATTTGCAAAAAAATTTTTTCCCCCTAATTCCAAATTTTAATTCAGAACAAAGATCAGATATTTTCCCGTTCAAAAATGATAAAATTTATATTTTTTTGTAAATCCCGCAGTCCCTTGTGTTGTGACAGCAGCATGTCCCCTCACTGTGATAAAATCCCGCTGTTCTTTTAAACACTCAGTCGTGTTTTTTTGAAGTTTGAAAGTGAAATTCCCTTTCCCCATTCTTAAATTTTAATTTTACGACTTCAGCTGCTCAACAGTCCTGGGTTTTGGGCTCTGTTGTCGTAAATTTTTTGCTTCATTTAAAGCACCACACATTTTTAATGGGAGACAAGGTCCCGGGGGCAGGCAGGTCAGTTAGTACCCCGAAATCTTTTTAAAATTCGAAAAACACACGGGTTTGGAAAAACGTCCCCCCAATTTTGTTTTTCTTGGGATTTGTCCTCTGAAAAAAAATCAGGGACGTTTTCTGAGACAGACCCTCAGGGATGGCCGCATATGTGGCTCCAAAGCCCCCCAAACCATCAACAGTGCCTTTTCTTTAGAAGTTAAATGCTGAGAAAAAAAATCCCAAACAGATTATTGATTAGTGGAGAAAAATGATCAACAGGGTTGATCGACATGGGAAAGGGAGTAAACCGAAATGGCATGAAAAAAAAAGGAACAAACTTGTTTCCCTGCACTCCAAAAATTTGGGGCCCATTTTTCAAAATGACAAGACTAATTAATCAATTAACTGAAACAAAAAGATCAAAGGAAAGGGAAACAACAAATAGAAATTTAAACATTAGTTGAAGTTTTTATAAATATAGAATTTTAGATGGGGGAAAAACTATAAATTTTCCCGCGGGTTTTTGTTGACAAAAAAATTCTGAAACAGTTTTTCACAAAGTGGGGAAAACCCCACCCCCCCCATGCTGGTGAACCATGAGTCTTTCCAGGACGCCCCTTTAAAACCCAAACCCTGTCCTGTCCACCTGTTTAAACCCAAATCACCTGTTCACCTGTGGGGAAAGTTACAAAAAAGGTGATTTTGAAGCGTTTTTAGCAAAAAACAGGGCTTTTTTGCTCCTGTTTACAACTGTTTTGAAACATGTTGCAGCATCAAATTCAGACTGAATGAATATGTAAGAAACACAAAGTTAATCAGTTTGAACATTAAATATTTTGTCTTTGTTTGTATTGAACTGAATCAAAGTCAGAAATGAGTGTAAATTCACTGCATTCTGGATCAGGGTTATCAACATTTTCTTTAGTATAATAAACTGTAAATTCTTAAATGTGTTGTTTAATTTACTGTGATGCACCATATTCTCATCACTAACAGAATATGAGTGGGAGATACAAATAATATCAAATATCACAATATTTCGATCAAGTACCTCATTATCCACGTTGTAGGGATAACTATTGGTGCATTTACAAAATATGATCACAGAGATTTGCTATAAATGGGTAAATGCAAATAACAGAAGAGCTAGAACAGTCTGGTAAGTTCAGAAATCAACATTACTGTGATGCAGCCTTTAAAGAAAAGGCTAAACTTATATCACAAAATGAAACGATATCAAACTCTGACACCAAATCTTGTCTCATATCATGATGTCAGATACTGACCAACCCAAGCTGCAGCTCTTTCTTACAAAAACTAAAATAAATAAGAAGCCACTTACTGTTCTCTGGATTCAGCTAGAACCATGGTTCCATCATAAAATGAGCACATGAACAGTCTTCAGCTGAACCTTTGTTCTTAAGCAGCCACGTCACATTCTGGATGAAATAATGTTTCAAAAGTACCAGAAGACTGGAGTCATTCACATGTTTGTTAATGTTGACAGTGTGATTAGTTTATCAGAGCACCACAGTGGACACAGACGACTACAACAGTGAAACAGTATCTTAAAAAGTGAGATTTAAAGGTGCTTCTTTATGTCAGGATACACCACCTTTTAATTTTTATTAGATTAATGTAAAGGTGCTGATGGTTGATCTGCAAAGACATGATTGTTCACCTGACGGTTCAGAGGATTTGGGTCCTAATAACACAAAGATCGTGCAGTTTTCTCATTTCATGTGTTTTCAGTCGTCACATTTACAAGAACAGGACGGACAGAAGGACCACCTGAAAACATATCTGCTGCCATAAACTGTCACCAGCACAGTATGAACAGGTAGAGGTATACAAAGTGAAAAACTACAGGAAGTATGTGGTCTGAGGACCTAAAGGAGGACAGTGAGACAGAGTGTGTTTTTCCCTCAGTTGGTCGTTTTATTATAAAAGTTGAAGTTTCTACTCTGACAGTGAACAAGGAACAGAACAAACTGCAATAAACCTTCAGTAAGAAAATAAAAAACAACATGATGATGATGATGATGATGAAGAGCAAGAAGGCTCGGGGTTTCCATGGTAACACGTAGGGCTCATGGAGGGCACGGGCGGGGAGGGTGCAGGGGTAACCATGGTAACAGTGAGGTGGGGGGTTACTTTACTGTCCTCTGGTGTCGGACAGTTTAACATCTGATGACCTCCAACACACACACACACACACACACACACACACACACACACACACACACACACACACACACACACACACACACACACACACACACACACACACACACACACCACTGTGGTCCTGTGTGTGTTTTCAGAGCTCCGTCTGTCTGTCAGGGTCAGAACACAGGTGATCACATGATTCAACAGGTTCATTTAAAATCACATTTGGTCATGTGACCTGGTTAGAGCTCATCTGATTGGCTACTCCTTTAAACAGTGATTCTCTGAGTCTGATTCTGACCGAGTCGAACCTGCTACACAAACCGTCTAAACGTTATCGTCATTATCAATTAATCCAACCGTTCTTTGATTGACTAATCAATTTATCATCTGATCATCAGGATAAGAACATTCAGTTATTGATCATTAAAAACAATAAAATCACATCCGTTTCTAAAAATGGATCTTCACCCTTTACAGTTAAAATGTTTGACTGGTAAACAACCTGTTACCATGGAGACAGAGAACAGCTGCTCCTGATTGGCTGGCAGCTGCTCACCTTATCAGCCAAACTAACCGTTTCTTCAAACAGCGGCGGCAGTGAATCTCTGTTGTGTTGTAATGACGGCAGCCGAGTCGTTCTTTTTGAAGACATGTCGCAGCTGATTGGCTGACACCCTGCTGCCACCTGTCTCCCAGCGCTCTGAGGAAACCTGTCATTCAGCCTGGACACGTGTCCCGGATCTTAGACGTTTCCACTCAGCTGACACATCTGAAGCTCCACTCCTGTCTCCTCCCTGTCCAATCAGCTGTAACACGCCTGTGTAAAGCTCCGCCCCCTGCCTCCTAACACCTGTCTGACCTCTGAAACACACACACCTACCTGTCTCTCTCGCTCTCTAACACACTCTCAGTCTCTCTCTCTCATCCAGCAGCTCTTCCTCTCTACTCGTCATCATCGTCTTCCTCATCTTCATCCTCTCCGTCATCGTCCTCCTCTTCCTCGCCTCCCTGAGCTGAGGAGCCAGGGTTCCTGGCGTACGTGCCGCCGCCGCGGTACGCCACCATGTCCTGTCACACACACACACACACAGACGGCTGGTTATCTCCATGACGATGAGCAGTGACACAGTTTCAGCAGGTTTTGTCATTTTCACATTGATGAAAACGAGACGATAACCAAATACAAACTGATGAAACCTAAAACACTTTTCTCCAAGAATAAAAACGATTAGAGCGACTTCATGTTAATAACAGACGGAAATATAAAAATCATAAACAATCAATCACACTTTAAACTCATCAGATATATTAAAAACAACTGAGGATATTTAACTAAAACTTGCTGTCAGAATCTCTGTGGTTGCTGTGGCTGTCAGCCATGTGACATCATCTGTTTAGATGATCACTTTTCCCTCGCCTGATGGTCTCCACAGATCAATAATCATCAGAACAGAACATCAGACTCAATTAAACTAAATCTTTTGGGTAGAAACTAAAGATTATTTTCATCATCACAGGCGTCTGTGTGCTCCACCTGTTTTCACGTTTAGATCTGTTTTTCAACTAGTGATCAATCTGGCAATAATTTTTCCATTGATCGATCAGTTGTTTGGTCCACAAAATGTCAGAAAAAAAAAGTCCAAGATGACGTCCTCACATCTTGTTTTGTCCACAACTCAAATATTCAGTTTCCTGTCAGAGAGTAAAGAAACCAGAAAATATTCACATTTAAGAAGCTGAAATCAGAGAATTTGGACTTTTTTTTTAAACTAAAATGTGACTCTAAATGATGAATCAATTATCAAAAAAGCTGGTGATGATTTAAATATTTGATTAATAATCAATCATTGCAGCTCCAAAGATCTTTTCTCTGTTCAGTGACGTGTGGCTCACTGCACATGCTCAGTAGTGTTCCTGTCTCCACACAGATCTCATTCTCTGTGCAGGGTTCTATTTGAGAACAGACTCTCAGCCAATCAGGGGCCTCCACTAGAACTGTCACTTTCCCACAGATCAATTACATCTGACTCAACAGGCGACCTGCAGAGTCAGACAGCTGCTAACAGCTGTCAGTTACCTCCAGACTGCTGATGATCATTACTGTCATCACACAGCAGTACGAGCTTAGTTTACTCAGCAGAGTCGATAAAACACACAACAGGTCAGGTTTTAAGTGTTTTCTGCTTCTTTATGAGGGAAACTACTTCAGAGTGTAGATCTTTAAATTCAAACAGAACATTAAATGTCCAAATATGAACTTCTTCTTTCATGTCATGTCAAATAAAATGTGACAGCCCTCCACCGCCTGTTCTTTCAGATGTTTATCAGCAGGTAAGTGACAACTTATGACTAGTTACTGTGGTCTGTTTGCCTGTTGAGTGCAGTTTGTTTGGGCTTCTTCAAAGATTTCAAAATGACAGTTCTGTTGAGTAGATGTGTTTAACCCTCAGAACCTGTTAACTTTGACTAACGTTCTCCTGATAGTGCCCTTTTTTTTTTTTGCTGTTTAACTTAAGTTGTCTTCTCTTGAATGATATATTATTTCATCAATAAATTTAAAAATTAACCCTTTCAAGGCCTGTTTTAGTGGTGGACCGCTAATATCCGTCATAAAAAATGTTGAAAAACTGCAAAAAATCAAAAATTTTAAAAATGATTTTATTTTCTCCTATTATTATAAGAACATGCACATGTCTGTCTTTGAACAGTGTCAAGATTGTTTTGTTTGCTCATAGTTTGCTGGAGCATTTTTTTCCATTTTATCTGGACATGCAGCTTAAATTTTATGTCACATGCTGAATATATGGCATGATCATGTGACTTTCTGTGTGACGTCATGCCACAATAAATCTCACATAGTTAGAGAAGAGTTGAAAGATCATAATACTTTTTACTGGACCTCAATCGACCAAGGGAAAGTGGTATAAACTGATATTTTTAGATCAGATTTTGAAAAAAAAAAGTGTCAAATCTCACAGCGGTCTCCCCCCGCATTTTACCCGGCTCGCAACGCACGTTCCCCGGGGAGCTCTCTGGGAGAACCCGCTGACAACCGGAGCTACTGCGACTAAAAGCTACTGCTCGCAGATATTGATAATAATTCAAGTCCCTTCAAGTCACATGTTGCACCATGACACACAGAGAGATAAAATATAATTGATAAATGGTAATTGGTGCCAGCTTGCCCTGTCGCCGACGGAGGTGGCGTGTCTCCCGGTCATCGAGTCTGAGACAGGCGGCCACCTCCTCAAACCTGTACCGGGTACTTTCACCCCGTGTGCAGCACAGCCCACCTAGCAGCAGCAGCCCGAGGAAAGCACGCAGCTCGGTCACCTCCAACACGGACCAGCCGCGGCTGCTGTGGGTCCCCTGGAGGTTTGTGTTCTCCAGCAGCATCAAAACCATTTCATCCGTGATGAATAAATCAAAGCATGCTGGAATGTCTTTCCCCCAGGACCAGACATATCGCGTGGGGCCAGCCGTCGGAGTAGTGGGAGCAGTGTAGCGGAGGGTCTGGTCATCACTCCGGCCAGTCTCCGGCAGGTGGAGCCGGGGGAGCCTCGCCCTCGCTGCTGCTGTGTAAGCTGCGAGTAGGAGCGGTCGTCATCAGAGCCGGAGTCGCTGTCCGAGGTGGCCGCTCTGGGACGCCTGCTCAGCGGGGCGGAGGCGCTCAGTGACTCGGGAGAGTTTGATGTCGGGAGCAATGGCAGATTAGAATGGAGTTTTGGCCCAAATCACTGCCTGCATTTCTGCAAAGGCCTCACAATGTTATTGTGTAGTGATTTTCAAAAATTGTCCATAAACATATATTTTGACTTCCCCTGTCATGATTTGAACCATGAAATATAAAAATTATGTTTCTGGGGAAAAAAACCCATAGGTGAAAATGTGTGGTTTTTGCTATTTTCAATGGAAGTCTATTGGGCCCATTTTTGGCCATATCAGGAGAGAAGGTCCCAGTGCGATAAAAGGAGTATTATAAGGTGCAGACAGGAGATCTTTTAGGAGCATGATGTACCTTGCAAAAGCCACCCCTCTGCAACCTACGAACATTGTAGCATGATCACAGACAAAATGACAACCAAATTAAATTTAAATTGTCCAAAAATGGGCCCAACAGGTTCTGAGGGTTAATATGAAGTTGTTTCAACAGCATGGATCAGATATTCTGTCTCAACTATTTGTCAAACTAAATCTGTACATGATGAGCCGTCCTGCTGATCATTTAGCAGGATGCGCGTCTGTGAGCTCCACATGTTTGCACTTATTTTCCAACTGACCAGATTTTCCAAATTCTCTGATTTCAGCTTCTTAAATGTAAATATTTTCTTGTTTCTTTCCTCCTCTCTGACTTTCCTCTCTTCTTGGACTTTGGGAAACACTGATCAATATTTTATGGACCAAACAACTAATCAATCAATCCTAAAAATGCCTGACAGGTTAATTGGTAATGAAAATTATCATTAGTTGCAGTCCTGCACAGATGTGTTCTTCAGTCTGTAGAATCTGATGTGGAGACCAGCTCGTCTCTGCAGCACCTCAATCATTTTACAAACAAAAACTGGGTTTAATCAAATATTGAACCTCCTGCAGTGGACCAAATTGTGATTTTGGTTCAATTTTAATTAACTGTTCAGTCCTAATGTGAAACAATAAAAACTGAACGTTGTCTCATCTGTAACAGACGACTGAGAAAAAAAAAATATAAAGATTTTCAGCTGCAGTATCACGACGGACCACTGGGAGGCAACACTTCACATCTATTAATACATTTAATAACTCATCTAATAATATCTGTATTAATTCATCTATTAAAACATCAATACTCTACCTGTCTACTGATCTATAACCACCTGTCTGTCTCTCAGTGTGTGTGTCTGTGTGTGTGAGTACCCGGTCGTATTTCTCTCGTAGCTTCTGGGCCTTCTCCTCATAGGGCAGTTTCTCAGACTGGGACAGTTTGCTCCACATCTCTCCCAGTTTCTTGGCACAGTCTCCTATAGACAGACCAGGGTACTGCTGCTTCACACTGGGACGGTACTCACTGCAGAACACGAAGAACGCAGACCTGCACACGCACACACAGACACACACAGACAGACAGGTTAATAAGTCTGCTCAGAGACATTTTAACAACTACACAAACACATGACACCAGAGGAGAATCAACACTGACGGCGTCAAATATTATATTTTTATTATCAGATGTGGTGAAATTCAGTTTCAGCTCCTCACTGATCATGTGACTGAGATCAGCTTCAGAAACAGGAAGCACTTTGTTTCAGGTGTGTTTGTGTTTGTCTGACTCTGAGGCGACGCTGCACTCAGCTCCGACACTCAGCTTCACATCAAACTGATCAGAGATAATAACAGGTGTTATAACAGATGTTATTAACTGTCTCTGTTCACTCAGAACGTTCTTCTTCAGACTCTGTGTGCTCGTGTAAAAAGGGGGAGTTTTCTGCATCATGTGACTCTTCTGCACGGAGCCGCCCTCATCAGTCAGCATGAACAAGTCCTCCTAATGGAGAGCTGTAAATATATTAGAATATATCATGGTCAAAAACAACACTGATGCTGCAAATAAAGCAGCAGAAGAAGAGTGTTATCAGAGAATTATTGATCGAGTGAATGTGATCATGAAGCTGCTGATTATTTCTGATAAATTAAACTTCATCCAGCAGATTTAAACCTGATCCTGTCAGTGTGTCTCTGTCCTGTGATGAAGGAGACGTTCAGATCTCTTTAGTCTTTGGACAAAAGTAAAATAAATGTTACTGATTGAAGATAATCTGTGATCAATAGGGCTGAAAAATCTGTTTTCTAATCTGTTCTGAGCTCTGACATCAGCAGTGTCAAATGATGATACAGCTGATAAAAACAGTCGATATCAATAACTATTGATCATACAGGTCGTGACTGACGACAGGTTGAGCTGCTCAAAGGTGATAAAATAAATCTGTTGTATCGTCGCTGGGCGATAAAGACAAAACCACATATCATGATATTTTTGACTAAATACGATAATCTGATATGGATTATTGGTGCTTTCACTAAATATTAACACAAGGCTGCAAGTCAGGAAGAGACGACACTTATTCCAGATCATTAAAAAAATCTAGTTTCATATCACAATATGATATAATATCAATATTTATCCTCCAGCTCTAATTCAGAGTCTGTAGCTGCTTCATGATTATTCTGGATGTTCTGCTGTGGAACATTTAAACTGTGAATATGACCTGAAATAAACATGAAAAAAATGACTTTCAGAGGTTCCCATGGCAACGTGATGCACACCAGCCCCTCCAGGAAGCTGTGATCGCAACAATGAACACTAAGTAAACCAACCCCTGTGAATTCTGCACGACTTTGTAATTTTATCCAATCACTGCAGGTTTTCTGTCAATCTAACCAATGATTGTAGCTTCCTATGAGTTCCACCAATGAGCTCCCCACACAGACGTCACACAGGCATGTTTCACTGAAGGTACTGAAAAGAACACATCTTTCATTGTTATTGACATTTACCTACACTCTGTGTGTGTGTGTGTGAACGTCTTCATTTACTGATAAAACAGATTTTGTTAGAACTGTTGGAACAATAATTTCCTAATCCTGTAAATTTACTTAGAATCAGCTCATCATCAAGCCTGATAACAACCTGATCATTTGAATCAGGTGTGCTGGAGCAGGGAAACATCTTAATGTGCAGGGCAGGCAGGGGTCCCTGAGGACCAGGAAACACGGCCTTCAAACATCACAACACACATCGCAAATTTTATTCAGGAGACCTGCGGTGAAATCTGAGCTTTTAGGCAACAATTCTCCAAAAAAACAACCTGTGAAATCCTGGAGGGACCAGCAGACTGTTTGTGCTGCTGTGACGTTACATGATGTTACAGTCACATCACACGGCTTCACTTAGTGACATCACTGACGCACAGCTCAGCGACTCTGAATATATCACACAGAAATAAAACTTAGATTAGATACTCATAAACAACACTGTCAGAGAAAGAATCAGTTAAAGAGCGATGCTTTTACAGCTGATTTAAGCAGAAACTCTGAAGCTCCTGACAGGTGAGGAGTTCAGCATCAGTTACCATGGTGATGTAGCCAGGTTATAACAGGTTACAACGGAGAGAGACAGCTTGGTCACACTGAAAACTCTGAGAGTGACCTCCAGCAGTGAAGACGTGTCTATCAGACATCACAAGTGTCTCAGTCGAGTCTGACTCGCCAGAGTTTATATGGTCGAGTCAGACTCGACAGAGTTTATATGGTCGAGTCAGACTCGACAGAGTTTATATGGTCGAGTCAGACTCGACAGAGTTTATATGGTCGAGTCTGACTCGTCAGAGTTTATATGGTCGAGTCAGACTCGACAGAGTTTATATGGTCGAGTCAGACTCGACAGAGTTTATATGGTCGAGTCAGACTCGCCAGAGTTTATATGGTCGAGTCAGACTCGACAGAGTTTATATGGTCGAGTCAGACTCGACAGAGTTTATATGGTCGAGTCTGACTCGTCAGAGTTTATATGGTCGAGTCAGACTCGACAGAGTTTTGCGGGGGACTCACGGGGGTCTCTTGGGTGCGTTGGGGTCTTTCCTCTTGCGGCCCCTCTTTCCGTAGCCCTTGGGTGGGACATAGTCGCTCATCTCCCTGTTGTAGCGCACCTTGTCGGCCTTCGCCATGTCCTCGAAACACTTCTTATCGCTGGCGGACAGCGCCTGACATCACAAAAACACAGGATCAATATTCAGACTGAAAGAGGCCAGCAGAGGGCGCAGCAGGCAGGAGACTCACAGAGAACAGTTTTATTCTGACAACCTGACATCAGAAGTAACCAATCACAGCAGGTTCTGAGGGTCATTGTTGATGAGGTTTATTATTAATGTTTATTTTCATACACAGTAACATGTTTCTGACCAATCAGCTGAGGCTCAGCGCCTCCTGCTGACACAGATACAAACTACAGGACGTCACATCAAACTGAACATGACAGCGGTGTCAGGATTCAACATTGTTTCATTATTAATATTTCTTAAAATAATGAAAAATGTCCATCATAGTCTCTCAGAGTTGATGGTGATGTGTTTAAATGTCTTGTTTTGTCTGAAACTCAAACATATTGAGTAAATTCAGATAAACAGAAAAAAGCAGAAAATCTTCATATTTGAGGCTGAAAACGTCTGCATGAAAAATGACTTGAACAAATATCTGAACGTTATAGTTATCGACAAATATAACATAACAGGTTTACAACCTGATGTGACTCAGTTCCATCACACAACCTGAGTTATTACTGATCACTACAACTATTTATTTATTTTACTCCATTCTGTGTCAACAATATAACATCACCTCTGTCTCTCACCTGTCTACCTGCCTCACTTGTCTCTTTCTCTCTCCCACCTGCCTCTGTGTCACCTGTCTTAAACTCTGTCTCATCGGTCTCTGCCTCACCTGTCTGTCTGTCTCACCTGTCTGAGTTTCTGTCCCACCTGTCTGTCTTTCTCTCACCTGTCTCTGACTCCGTCTCACCTGTCTGTCTGTCTCACCTGTCTGTGTGCATTTGTCTCACCTTCCATCTCTCGGAGCATTTCTTGGAGAACTCGGCGAAGTTGACCGACTGTTCTGGGTTCTTCTTCCGGTGTTCCTCTCTACACGTCTGGACGAAGAAGGCATACGCCGACGTCTTCCCCTTCGGCTTGTTGACGTCTTTACGCATCATACTGGCGGCCTGACAGACACACACACAGAGAGACAGACAGACAGACAGACAGAGAGGAAGACAGGCAGAAATTAAAAAAGGTACTGATGTTGCTGGTTAATGAGTTGATTTGGATCTTTGACAACAGCTGATATTTTTAATTGAGATTCATCATTATTCACCCAAAAGTTCACACACATAACTGATCAGCTTCATTATTGATCACACCATCAATCATCTTTATGATTGATCTTTCAGTCCATCCATCATCCAGCTGTCTGTCCAGCAGTGTCTCAGAGTCTCGGGGACGGGCTGAATGACTTTAACAATAAATCTCATCTCTATTAATCTGATTGATGCTGTGATTTGATCTGTGACATCAGAGGGAATGATCATTTTTACATCGATATTCTCATTTTCACTGAAAAACATGATTATGATGTAATTTTGGCAGCAGTTTGTAACAAACAGATGTTTGACTAATAATGATGTTTCTCAGGACGTCTCTGCAGCTCCACAATATTTAACTTAAAATCATATTTTAACAGATTTCGAGTTTCAACAAAATCTGCTGCAACAATTAGTTGATTAATCAATTAGTCAATTAATTAATCATCAATCAATTAATCAATTTTAGATAATCAATCTTTTAGTCAAACACTTCTGGTTTCAGCTTTTTAATGTGAGGATTTGCTGATTTTGTTTGACAGTAAATAAAGAGTCCTTGTGTTCTGGACAACAGAAGACTGAAAATTTAGACTAAGATGTGAAAATGTTTTTTTTCCTTTATTACATGTTATAGAAAATATGCACAAGATTAATCAATAATTGTTAGTTGCAGGCCAACCAGCAGCCCAGAACATAGAAATACTGTTTTTAAAAGCACATCACAGTGTCTTTATGTTTTAATGTTCTGTAGACAAAATGAGAAGAGGTCTGATTGATGATCAATACTGAAGATCATCACTGGTTACATTATGTTTAATAGCTCAGTAACACAGCTGACCCTGACAGGAATTAATCATTTAATTTTAAAAAAACAACACAGTGATTATTCTGTCAGATTCTGTGATATGATCCATGATCCTTTTTGTGATAAAATTCTCATTTAACTGAAAAAACAACATAAAATCCTGATGATGGGATCTTTGTTGTGGTCTGAACTGAAGGACGTCTCTGCAGCGCGACATCATCATAATTATCTTTTATGACACATTTCACCTGAAACAAACACTGCAGCTTCTGATATTTCACACTTGGTCATGTTGTGATTTCAATGATATTTGGATTAACTGTGCAGATCTGACTGACATTAATGAATAAAATTATGAAAATATTATGACATCTTTATTCTGTTTAAATCTGATCATTTTACAGGTAAGTGAACTGAAAAGCTGTGTTTGGGTGGAATGACCCTTTAACCTGTCTGTCTGGTTTTGTTCAGAATGTAAATTTAACCTTTTTAAATGTTTAAATGTTTCATTTAAAAACAGAATAAATCATCATTTCATCACACAGTGAACTGATAAATAATGGTTAAATAATAACGGTGACCTAACAGTCCGTCCGCTCTCACAGAGCCTCTGACTGAATAACAAAGAGAACAAAGTGGGGATCCATTTTCTCCACCGGGGAGCAGGAGGCCCACAGACCCGCTCTGTGGACACTCTGTACCGGGTACTGAGCTCGGAGCCCGGCTCCTCCAGCCCGCCGCAGACTGGAGCTCTGAGAGCCGCGGGCATGAAGCAGGAGTCCCGCTCCGGTCCCACAGTCTCCATCAGAGCTCTGCTGGCTGCTGCAGTTAGCTCCAGTTAGCCTAGCCTGCTAACAGAACAATGGGCCACCATTTGCTTCTTCCCGCCCTCTGCAGAGACAGCAGAGCGGCCGTGAAGAGAGGGTAACCCCAGACCTGCGAAGCATCTCGCGAGAGTAACCACTTAACCTTAAAAACGATCTTAGTCTGACTAACCAGGAGTTCTCTGTCTTTACCTCTGATCTCACCTGAGGAACCTCAACAGTTCCTTCATCACACATCAGTGGTTTCTCCAACCAACGAAGGAACACGTACAAATCACGCGAGAGTTTCACAAATCAAGGGTTCCCTTCTCGACACGACCATGCAGAGCGGGCCCATCCCCCTCCGTCAGCTAACGGCGGCCAACTAACGGGCCAGAGGCGGAGAGAAAAGAGCCGTTACAGCCCGGAGACACCGACACCGGGCTGTGTCTTTGTCCCACAGACTGCTGGAGGAGACCTCGTCTGTCTCAGGTGTCACACGGAGCCGGTTCAGACCGACGGCCCGGTGTGCGATGAAAACCTGCGGTCTGTTCAACAGCTACGCATTTTCAACGCAGGGCTCCGTCTATGCTCTGGAGGGGTCAGCGCTGTATGGACGGGACACGGCTATCTCCTGGCATTCACGCTCCATTATGGGCGTTACGTGTTTACAACAGCGCGTCCTCAGCAGACAGACTCAGAGACAGAGACACGGAGAAGACATGTGTCAGTGTGACCGTCACAGCGGCCATTTTCCTCCTCTTTCTTTCTTTCTGTCTTTGCCTCTAACGGACCTGAGACCAGCCGGTGACTCACAGCAGCCCGTCCGCAGACAGAGCACCAGGAGCCGGCTGTGAGGGGCCGGGGTGGACGGTACTCACTCGTCAGGAGGGCCGGTACAGGCTGGACTGTGGCTCTGGAGTAACGGACTCTGGCTCGGTTCTCTGGGTTCTTCTTGTTGTTGTTTGGGGGCTGAAGCAGCGACTCACTGGAGACGTTGGTTCACTTTCAAACTGGGTCGAGCTCCAGCCCGGCCCCGCCCCCCAGCAACGCCCCCGTTGGTCATTCCTATTCAGAGGGCGGGAACACGTCTGGCCAACCTGGGCGGAGCCCGTCTGAATGCTCGCCTGTGATTGGCTCACGTAGCTGCAAGTCAAAGCTCGTCGCCGGGCGGCTCCGCCTGCCCAGCAACGCCAGCAGGGCGGGAATTCTACTCACACAACAGGGTGGACCCTGCCCGCGTCCCTGCGTCTGATTGGTCAGAACCTGTGTTTGTCAAATAAAGTGGCCAATCAGTGAAGAGGTGGAGGAGGGGCGACAGACAGCAGCAGTCAGGATGAAGATGGAGATTATATTTAAAAATGTAGTTCTTTTAAACTGTGTTACTGATGTAATGGATCAATGTAAAGAAATTACAGAAAACTGAAAAAATGATTTTATGATTAAACACCACATTTAATCAAACATGCTGCATGTTTCTGGAGTGTTTATCGTGTCAGCAGCTCCTTCAGTGTGTGTGGTTTAAGCATCACATGTCACACCTGAACATGTTCCTCTAATCCACAAACACTCTTCTGTCTGTCTGGAGGAGAAACATCACACCTGGTCAGGTGTTCTCATCAGAACAAACAGCTAGAAATGATCTTTGCTTCTTTTATGACGGAAAAACATAATCAGACTGTGTATGGAAACAGAAACTAATGCAAAGTAACATAATATTTTATACTTTGACTAAAATTGGTTCATGTTCAAAAAGCTGAGCACTTACACCAACAACAGTTGTTCTCAGACTTTTTCTGACGTGCTCGACTTCAGAACTTGGAAAAGTTCCCACCTCAGAACACATTATTTAGTTTTTAATAATCATGAACGATTGATGAGAGTAAATGAGTTGTGAGCTGATTGTGTCTGTCGATCAAAGTGAATCAGAAACAGCTTTGACATGTTTTTATAAACCATAAAACAGCTGACTGTTCATAATGTAAAAAGTCTCAGTGTTTGGTTTGTCTGCTGTGATGGACACAGACTGAAGGGACTCTCATCAACACCTGTTTCTTTATTTTGTTCTATATAATGATCCCAAATATTGATCAACAAAAACACGAACTTTATTGTTCACCTGACTGGATCTGAGCTCCTAAACAGCAGCACAGTTTTCTTATTTCATCTTCATTAATCATTTTATTTCTCTCCATGTACAGATGTAGAATAAAAGTCACTGCTCTGATAACAAGGACAACAAAGTGAAACAGATCACAGGACTGTAAACACAAAATATGTGTGTGTGTGTGTGTGTGTGTGTGTGTGTGTGTATACACATATACCTGACTGTGACTGTGACTCCTGTTTGATTGATTGATTATTATCTGTGGGTTCAGTTCTGCCCTTGTTTCTTTAATAAAGTCCTCAACATGACCCCTTAAAGCCCCCTGTAGAAGTTTGCAGGTTATTGTCTCATATTTAATCCTCTGAATCCCAGCTGACAGTGAAGGCAGCACTGTGGGCATCATTTTATTCAACGTCTCTTTCTTTCTTTCTTTCTTCTTTCTTTGTGTTTTATTTCTCTGAACACAGTTTTGCATTTTGTATTTGACATTTGT
Organism: Lutjanus argentimaculatus; assembly: GCA_034769285.1. Taxonomy (NCBI): domain Eukaryota; kingdom Metazoa; phylum Chordata; class Actinopteri; order Lutjaniformes; family Lutjanidae; genus Lutjanus; species Lutjanus argentimaculatus. Next base: position 166,972 of record JAWZSL010000073.1, on the reverse strand, counting down.
CTGATCCTGGTCTCCTGTAAAATTAAATTAATTTAAAAAAAAATAATTATTGAATTAATTTTGAAAAAAATAAAATAAATAAAATATGAGTGTGAAATTAGATTGCAGCTTCTATCACAGATAAAATAACTTCATCTCAATAAAACTTTTCACTGCGCTACCAAAAAACAAACAAACAAAAACAAACAAACAAACAAACAAACAAACAAACTCGAGTTTGTTTTCATCACAAGAAAATATTGGCAAGAAAAAACACACAAGACTGAAACAGAAAAATATAAAATATATTATGGTAATTTCTGGATTTTAAATTATATATGTATTTATTTATTCATGAACTTCTGTATTTCTTCATGATAAACTATCAGTTACAGACAGTCTCCACCCTCTGAAGACCAGGGCGGACGAGCGCGTATGGTTAAAACTTTAACACCAAACAATCAGAGAAATCTGACAGATGATTCCGACAGAAAACCACGTTTGGTAACTGATGGTCGGAAACGAGGAGAACTAACGAGGATGGGAAAATCCAGCGATCTGAAGAAAGCTGTGGCTGCGGCGGGTAGGCACAACTATATTGTGAATGGACCAGAGTGGGGAGATTCTGATATAGATATCGATGATAATGAAGATATGGATGTAAGTCAGAGTAGAGAGAGAATGAGTGCCAAAGGAGGGGGTGATTTTGCGGGAGCCAGTGCTAAGAGAATCCAAAATGTTGGGGGGAGTTATGGAGCAGGAACAGAGGAAAGAGATCAGGAAAGTTTTGAATTTAAAATCATTCTGAGGTTTGGTGAAGAGGGGGAATCTCCTCAATGGGTACGATGAAGTTAACAACTGTTTTGAAAAACCAGGTGGGGGATATACTCGTAGCTAAGGTTTTGAAGGATGGTAATCTGCTGATTGTTTGCAAGAGTGAGGAACAGAGAGAGCGAGCAGGCAGGTTGAAGGAGATAGGGCGGTTTAAAGTGGTGAGTGTAAGCCGTGTTGACAGAAGAAGCAAGTGGAGTAAAGGAGTCATCTGGGGGGTGCCAATTGGGGTCACAATTGAGGAAATCAATGCAAACCTTAAAGGGGGGACTCTGAAAGGGGTTCGGCGGCTGCAGGTAACTCGAGAGGGAGTAAGGAGGGACAGTGAGAGTGTTGTGCTGGAGTTTGAGGAGGAAGTGCTCCCAAAGAAAGTCACCCTGGGCTTCTTCAGTTTTAGTGTGAGAGAATTTGTCCCAAAACCGATGAGATGTTACAACTGTCAAAGGTTTGGCCACACAGCTAAAACATGCAATGGCAAAAGAAGATGTGCTAGATGTGGAGAGGATCGTGAGTATGGGCAGTGTAAACATGAACAACCAAAATGCTGTAACTGTGGTGGCAGTCACAGTGTAGCTTATGGGGGCTGTGAAGTGATGAAAAGAGAAGTAGAAATACAACAGGTTAGAACTCAGAACAAGATCACATATGCAGAGGCTGTGAGGAGAGTGACTCAGAGGGGAGGAGCTGAAGAACGAAACAGTGCAAAGAAACAAACCATTAAAGAATCCGATCAAGTTAATGAAGGGAAAGTAATGATTGATTCAAAGAAACTTGTCACATTCATTGCGGGGGTAATCAATGCAACAATGGAGGTTAAATCAAAAACAGAAAGGATACAAATAATTGTAAAGGCAGCAGTTCATCATCTCAACATCAGTGGGCTATCATGGGAGGAAGTAAGGAAGGACCTCTGTAATCAAGCAAGCCAGGAACAGACATGGAATGGATAGTATTAATGAATGATCCTCCTGCTACAATGGAATGCTAGAAGCTTGTTGGCCAACGGACAGGAGTTCAAGAAATATTTGGATGATTTATCCAGTAAGCCAGATGTCATTTGTGTGCAAGAAACATGGCTAAGACCAAATCTGGATTTCAGAATAGTAGATTATACATCTGTTAGGTGTGATAGGAGGGATGGAGCAGGAGGAGGATGTGCAACATTTATCAGAGAAGGTATTTCATTTAGAGAGGTGGGTAAAGGGAATGAACAAGAATATGTGACGGTGGAGGTATGGACAAGGGAAGGGGAATTTGTAATTGTTAATTACTATAATCCTGTGAGGAAATTAGATTTAAATCTATTGACACAAATTGAAGGGTTGGATGGCACTAGGGTGTTGGTATGTGGGGACTTTAATGCACATAGCACATTATGGGGAGGGAATAAGACGGATGCAAATGGTGAGGTTATCGAGGAGCTGTTAGAGGGAAAGGGTATGGTTTGTTTAAATGATGGGAGAGGGACGAGATTGGATGTGCACACAGGAAAGACTTCTGTATTAGATTTAACTTTAGCATCTAGGAATTTAGCAGGGTTATGTGAGTGGGATGTGTTGGGAGAAACATCAATAGGGAGTGATCATTTTCCGGTATCATGTAGCCTGTCACTACAAAGGAGCTACAGCAAACAAGGGGAAATACTGGGGAAATGGGTATTTAACACTGCAAAGTGGGAACATTTTAATTATATATGTGAGACAGAAATAGATAAAGTTGACTTAAATGAAGATGTTGAGATAATTAATAAAAAGTTTAGAGATATGTTATTAGAAGCTGCTAATCAATCTATTTCTAGAAGTAAGGGACGAATGAAGAGGAAGGCAGTTCCCTGGTGGACAGATGAATGTGGTGCAGCAGTAAAAGAGAGAAATAAAGCTCTCAGGGTATTAAGAAGAACTCATAACTTTCAGGATTTAATTAAGTATAAACAGGCGCAAGCAAAGGTAAGGAGAACAATTCGTAATGCTAAAAGGCAAAGCTGGCAGTTTTTTTGTAATAAAATTGGGAGGTCAACACCAATTGGAGATGTGTGGAGTATGATTAAGAGCATGAGAGGAATCAGAAGGGAGTGGCAATATCCAGTGTTGAAGATGGGGGTGGAGACAGCAGTGTCTGATGAGGAGAAAGCAGAGATGTTAGCAAAAGCTTTTATTAAAATCCATAGCTCTGATAATTTGTCTGAGAAAGGTAAGAGAGGAAGAGAAATAACAAGAACAGCATATCTTGGTATCCTTGAGAGAAGGGAAGATACACATAGTGCATTGGACGCGCCATTTACATTGGAGGAAATGAAGAGGGCAATAGTAAAATCTGGCTTAACATCTCCTGGGAAGGATGAAATCTGCTATGTAATGCTAAAACATTTAGGAGTTTTAGGATTAATGAAGTTACTAGGTTTTTATAACAAAGTATGGGAAACGGGAAAGTTACCAGCTAGTTGGAAAGAGGCTGTAATTATTCCTATAAGGAAACCAGGCAAAGATCCGTCCAATCCAATGAACTATAGACCAATAGCGCTGACATCACACATAGGAAAGATAATGGAACGAATGATTACAGAAAGGTTGTTGTATTACATGGAAAGCAGGGGAATTCTGTCACCTCATCAGAGTGGGTTTAGGAGGGGAAGAGGAACCATGGACCCTGTTGTATGTTTAGAAATGGAGATTAAAAAAGCACAAGTTAATAAAGAATCTGTAATTGCAGTCTTTTTTGATGTTGAAAAGGCGTACGATATGGTTTGGAAAGAGGGATTAATGATTAAATTAAATATGATAGGAATATCAGGGAGAATATTTAATTGGATTAAAGATTTTTTATTTGATAGATTTATACAAGTCAGAATTGGAACAGCTTTATCAGGAAGATATGCAGTAGATAACGGTACTCCACAGGGCAATGTCATCAGTCCAATACTCTTCTCTATTATGATAAATGATGTCTTCTCTCAAGTTAAAGATGATATTGGAAGATCTTTGTTTGCTGATGATGGAGCCCTATGGAAAAGAGGAAAGAATATTAATCATATTATGAGTAAAATACAAGAGGCAATTATTGTTGTGGAAAAATGGTCATATTCATGGGGGTTCAAGTTCTCAGTAGAAAAAACAAAAACAGTAATGTTCACTAAGAAAAGAAGTGTTGATGCACAAATAGAGATGTATGGGCAAAGGATTGAGCAAGTGAAAGTATTTAAATTCTTGGGAATATGGTTTGATGACAAACTGACATGGAATGAACATATCAATAAGATGAGTACAAAGTGCAAAAAGGTATTAAATGTGATGAGATGTCTAACAGGATCAGATTGGGGAGCGAGCAGGCCCTCAATGATAAATATATATGTAGCACTGATAAGGTCAGTATTAGATTATGGATGTATTGTATATGGTTTTGCAGCAAAAACCCTACTAAAGAAGTTGGAGGTAATACAGTCACAAGCCTTGAGACTCTGTTGTGGTGCTTTTAAAACAACTCCTGTGTCTGCTCTACAGGTCGAGGTTGGTGAAATGCCACTATATCTTAGACGTAAACAGATAATGATGAGTTACTGGACAAACCTTCAAGGGCACTCTGAGGAACAGCACCCAACAACTAAGGTACTTTTGCCATGTTGGGAGAGAGAAACAGCCAAGCAGAAGTGTTTTGCATGGTCTAGTGGGGAGATAGCCAGAGACTTGACACTGAGTGCGAAGGCATACACCCCTACAGTGCATTTATCAGTGACGCCTCCCTGGCTGTTTCCCCCAGTGATGGTTGATTTTTATATACTGGAAAAAATGAAGGTACATAAAGAGTTTGGTGACATTGGAATATTGGTCAAAGACAGATTGCAAACAGTATATCAATCATTTGTCCAAGTATACACTGATGGGTCCAAGGATCCTCATACAGGGAGCACTGGGTTTGCTTTTAGCATACCAGCTCTACAAGTGTCTGTGAAAAGAAGAACATCAGATCATCTGTCAGTATATACAGTTGAAATGTTGGCAATTCCAGCAGCATTACAACAGATAGAAGAATTACGCATTAATAAGGTCATTCTTTGTTCAGATTCATGTTCCGCACTGGCATCATTACAATCATTTACATCCCACAGCAGACAGGATATAGTCCATGAAATATATGAAACCTTGTTCAGAATCAAGAATTTCGGTACTGTATTAAACTTTATGTGGATCCCAGCTCATAAGGGGATAAGAGGAAATGAATTAGTTGATACATTGGCAAAACAGGCCTTAGTAAATGATGAGATTATGAACATTAAACTCAGTAAATCAGAGGCAAAAGCAATAGTCAAAAGAAACATCACTAAAGAATGGCAACATGACTGGGATACTGGGAAAACAGGAAGGCATCTCTACTCAATACAGCAAGAAGTGGGTACACCAAGGACAGTGAAAAGAAGCACCAGAGAGGAGAATGTCATAACAAGGTTGAGGATTGGACACACAAAACTCAATAAAACACTTAATTTAATAAACAAACACCCTTCAGGATTGTGTGAATATTGTCAGAAACAGGAATCAGTAGAACATGTAATTCTTCACTGCCAAAAGTATTCCAGAGAGCGAGAAATACTAAAGCGAGAGGTCATGAATCAGGGCATAGGAGAGCTAAGCCTTAAAAATGTATTTGCCTTTGGCTTAGGGGGTTTAATCCATTTTATGAAAGAAACAAATCTGATTAAAAGAATCTAGTGTTTTTTGATTTTTTGGTTTTCGTTTTTACTACCTCTGGTCCACACTCCAACATAGTAGGTGGCGGTAATGCACCTTAAAGCTGGTTGCCACCCGCCATAAAACGGAAAAAAGAAGAAGAAGAAGAAGTCTCCACCCTCTTCTCACTGTTTGAGCCTCTGCGGACACCGTAGTTCAACAGGAAGGAGAGTTTGAAGTCTTTCTGCGGGACGGAGCGGGTTGTTTCCAACATGGACCAGTGAACTACGACATATTTCACCTATAATACGTTAAACTTTTACCTTAAACACCTGTGACACGAGCCGTCAGTGAGCCGTCAGTGAGCCGTCAGTGATCCGGTCCACCTGCGGACATGGAGCCGCTACAGACGATCATGGCAGAGTTTAAACCAGCCGGAGAAGCAGTCAGTAAAGTCCTCTCACTTCACCGCAGTTTGTATCATCGACAGACCAAAGTCCTGTTTAAAATGTGTTAATTTAAAGATGTTTAGTTTCTGAGCAGCAGCAGACTAATGAGAGGAGAAGAACAGATACTGATCTACAGTCAGGCATGTCTTCTGATTAAATCGGCTCACATATGATCCACTGAGCTCCAAACACTGCTCAGTTATAACTGTAATAATCTGGATTCATGTAGGAAATACATCAGATGATATACAGTAACAGCTGGTCGTTTATTAACTGTATTTATCATTGTTTTTTCTGCTTGTCTGTTGTTGAACTGTAAACTGCTGAATTCGGCACACTTATTAAAACTAAGCAGCTCATTATTTTATTATAAATCAGATATTATAATGAGATAATGTCTGATACCTGACTGTAGATCCTCTGAATTAAACAGGTAAACAATATTAATAAATGAATAATGTTTAATGTTCTTCCTGCAGGAGTCCGTCTGGTTAAAGGACATCTTCAGCTTCATCACACAACACATCTGTCCTGTGCTCTCTGGCCCCGCCCCTCCTGCTGCTGACCACTTAATGACAGGTCAGTCAGCCAATCAGCTTCCAGAGTTTCTGTGGAGCAGAATAACTGAGACTCAGAGCCCTACAGATAGAAGAGTCGCGACACTCTATGATCTCGCCGCGGGGTGGTCACGTGGTTCATGTAAGCCTGAATAGTTCCAAACACATTGTCATGTTCTTCTATGGGACTGACAGCGGCGATTGCGACATTTCATGGTAAACATGAATAAAATCACATATCCAAGTACTTGTTTGACTATCATTGTATTATTGCATATTTGTAAATGTCAGTTTTACATTTGGAGTGGTAAGGTGACAACTGAAAACTATGTAAAGTACGTAGATACCTTTTTAAGTTTTGGAGGGAAAGTTTCACGTTCGTGTTACCATGGGGAATCGACTTTTACATTGAAATGCAAGATGATTTAAGATGTTAACTGGATTATTGTATTTCCAGAGAATGTCTATATTTCCTTGATTTTGCTTTTAATTCCAATTCACTCACCCGTGGTCTGGGAGTGATTGAAAAGCAGAGTAGCAACAGTCCATTCAGCATTTAGTGTCCAGCCCACTTCTTCTGATGAGGCAGGAGTTGATGCACCATAACAATTTTAAGACTAAGCCATACACAAAGTATCAAATATATAATATATATCAAATTATATATCAAATATATTAAAGAATAATATGAGCCAGGAGTTGACCATACAACCAGTACAATTTTAAGACTAAGCCATACACAAAGTATCAAATATATAATATATATCAAATTATATATCAAATATATTAAAGAATAATATGAGGCAGGAGTTGACCATACAACCAGTACAATTTTAAGACTAAGCCATACACGAAGTATCAAATAAATGATATATATCAAATTATATATGAAATAAGAATAATATGAGCCAGGAGTTGACCACACAACCAGTATCATTTTAAGACTAAGCCATACACAAAATATATATCAAATATATTAAAGAATAACAACTCATTACGCTTTGATGAATGAAATAGTATTTTTTTATTGAACAATTGGTGAAACAACAAGAACAAGTGTGTGTGTGTGTGTGTGTGTGTGTGTGTGTGTGTGTGTGTGTGTGTGTGTGTGAGATATGACTCCTGCTCACAGAAGGCGTTCACATTGGACTGCTGACATAATTCTTCTTTTTCAAATAAAACTTAATCAAATGACGAATGTGTGTGTGTGTGTGTGTGGGGAGACATCCTCTTCATCTGAATTCATCTTCATCTTCATCCCTGAAAGTCGGTCATCTACCAATACACACAAATACAGATAAGTATATGCATCACAAAGGGCCTCTGATATAATATAGAGAGTTGACAATTAAAAAGAGGTAGCGATTTAATCAATTTATCCCTGGAGATACCTTCACAGCTAGCAGAGTCAACTAAAAAAGTAGCAGAAAATCGGTCGTCTACCAATATAAATAAATATATAATTACGCCGTGCACATACAAATAAAGCTCAGCATATGCATCATAAAGAGCCTCTGATAAAATATAGACAGTTGAAAATTCAAGAGGTAGCTATTTAATCAACTTGCCTCTGAATATACTTGACGGCCAACAATGCAAATGAACGGTGTCCGTCACCGTAGAAGCGATGTTTGGAACTATTCGAGGCTCCATAACCCGGAAGTAGACCGGAAGAAAGCGTACAATGGAGTCCTATGGGAGTGTCGCGACTCTTCTATCTCTAGGGCTCTGCTGAGACTGTGAGATAAAAACCTGAAACTCTAACAGACGTGAAACACATCAGAAGTGTCTGAAATAATGAAAACTGCATTGTTTGATAAAATAAATCTAAATAAATACATGATGAGTGTCTGCCTCCATCGAGTGGTCAAAGGTGGTGCATCCTGACGTATACATCATTGAATCTGTACTCACCTGTGTTTACCTGTTCCCACCTGTCCATGCAGTCAGTGAACGTGAGTTCAGGTTGCAGTGTAACTCCAGCTCCGACTCTTCTCATTGGTCTGATGTTCAGGTGTGTGATGATGTGTTTCAGGTGGAGGTGTGTGTCCTGACCAGCTGAGTGTGTGTGTGGTGAAGAAGATACAGGAGAACATGTGTGTCACACACACCTTACCTGTCAGCTACAGGTACAACCACAGCATCATCCTCATTAATTATTAATGTGATTATAATCAGTAATAATCTGATCAAATAGAATAAAACAGTCTGTCTTTATACCTCATCACATATCTATATCTTATATTTTTTACCTCTTTATTACCTGTCCTCCTATCCTTCATCCTGTCCCTCATCCTGTCCCTTGTCCTCTCCATTGTCCTGTCCATTGTCCTGTCCTCCATCTAAGGCCCGTCTCTGTGTCCGAGCTGCTCTCCCGTCAACACCTGGCCTGTGTCAGTAACCTGTCCTGGAGCACCAATCAACAGCGAGCATGGGACAAGGAGGCAGAGCTTTCTCTGCCAGGTCACCGAGCTCTGCCACGGGTCAACCTGCTTCTGATTGGCTGTCTGAGAGAGGGGCGGGAGGGAGACTGGAGATTGATGGACGCCAGCGGCAGCGTCAGGTGTGAGGTGAGTCTGAGGCCATGATGTGTTCAGGGTCTGAGGGTTTAATACCTGCAGTGTGATGTGTTCAGGGTCTGAGGGTTTAATACCTGCAGTGTGATGTGTTCAGGGTCTGAGGGTTTAATACCTGCAGTGTGATGTGTTCAGGGTCTGAGGGTTTAATACCTGCAGCACGATGGGTTCAGGGTCTGAGGGTTTAATACCCGCAGCACGATGGGTTCAGGGTCTGAGGGTTTAATACCTGCAGTGTGATGTGTTCAGGTCTGAGGGTTCAATACCTGCAGTGTGATGTGTTCAGGGTCTGAAGGTTTAATACCTGCAGCACGATGTGTTCAGGATCTGAGGGTTTAATACCTGCAGTGTGATGTGTTCAGGGTCTGAGGGTTTAATACCTGCAGCACGATGTGTTCAGGATCTGAGGGTTTAATACCTGCAGTGTGATGTGTTCAGGGTCTGAGGGTTTAATACCTGCAGTGTGATGTGTTCAGGGTCTGAAGGTTTAATACCTGCAGCACGATGGGTTCAGGGTCTGAGGGTTTAATACCTGCAGTGTGATGTGTTCAGGGTCTGAGGGTTCAATACCTGCAGTGTGATGTGTTCAGGGTCTGAAGGTTTAATACCTGCAGCACGATGTGTTCAGGATCTGAGGGTTTAATACCTGCAGTGTGATGTGTTCAGGGTCTGAGGGTTTAATACCTGCAGCACGATGTGTTGAGGGTCTGAGGGTTTAATACCTGCAGTGTGATGTGTTGAGGGTCTGAGGGTTTAATACCTGCAGCACGATGTGTTCAGGATCTGAGGGTTTAATACCTGCAGTGTGATGTGTTCAGGGTCTGAGGGTTTAATTCATTCAACCTTTATTTTAACTCGGAAATACATTGAGGTAGAACGTCATTTACAATGTAGCCGAGTAAAGAATAAAACAAATAACAACAAAAGCACTTAAACACAGAAAAGCCAAAGAGAAACTTACATAAAAGTGGCAACGAGAAGTAAAAACAATTAAAGCCACAAGTAAAACCGTAAAAATAAATAAAAGCATCAATAAATAAAAACAGAAAATGTAAAACCATTAATCAGGTAAAACAGGAACATCTAGAAGTAAAATGTGATACAGTTAAAGAATTAAAATGCCCTAAGGATAAAAATGATGAAAGCTTTAAATGGTTCTGCAAGTTGTTCCATGTTGCAGGGGCACAATACGAGAAACTGGATTTTCCAAGTTCTGTAAAAACAGTTGGCACCTGCAGTGTAATCCAATCACTGGACTGAGTTTGATAAGAATCCACATTAAAAGAAAACATGGAACTAATGTAAGAAGGTAAAAGACCAATAAGAGCTTTATAAATAAATAAAACCCAGTGTCTTTCCCGTCTTACATTGAGAGAGGGCCACCCAACCTTAGAATACAGGTCACAGTGATGGGTGTCATAACTATCTCCAGTGATGAACCTTAATGCAGAATGATAAACAGAGTCCAGAGGCTTCAGAGTGGCAGCAGAGGCATGCATGTATAAAATATCTCCATAGTCTAAAACTGATAAAAAAGTTGCTTCAACAAGCATCTTTCTACAATGCAGTGGAAAGGAAAGTCTGTTTCTGTAAAAGAAACCAATTTTCATTCTCAAAGAAGACACCAGTTTGGAAACATGATATTTAAAGGTTAATTTTTCATCAATCCAAATACCAAGCTATTTATACTCTGTCACCCTTTCAATACTTGTACCATTGCTGGTAGAGATGACGAGGCTGTTAAGGTTAATATTTTTTGATCTGGTGAAAAACGTGAATTTTGTTTTGTCTGCATTGAGAACCAGCTTATGATTATTGAGTGCAACTTGGACATCAGATACCTGCAGCACGATGGGTTCAGGGTCTGAGGGTTTAATACCTGCAGCACGATGGGTTCAGGGTCTGAGGGTTTAATACCTGCAGCACGATGGGTTCAGGGTCTGAGGGTTTAATACCTGCAGTGTGATGTGTTCAGGGTCTGAGGGTTTAATACCTGCAGTGTGATGCGTTCTGGGTCTGAAGGTTTGATGCCTGCAGTGCGATGTGTTCATGGTCCGTCTGTCTGTCTCCAGGTCCTGTCTCCGTCTCCCCTGTGGCTGAATCGTCCTGTCTTCCTCCCTCACTGGAACTACATCCCCCACAATGCCCTGGGGCAGGATGAGGACCAGGCTGGAGGCCACGTGGAGCTGATTGGTTCTCCTGTTCTGCTGTGTCCCAGTCCTGAGCAGGGATTGGCTGCTGATCCTGGAGGAGGGGTGGGGCTTATCAGAGCAGTTGGAGTCAGAGAGGCTGCAGGTTTACTACACAATAGGTGGGTCACATGACCTCTGACAGGTTTCCGGAGGAATGAAGCATCACAGATTGTGTCTCTCTGTCTGTCTCTCTGTCTCTCAGGACTCGTGGACAGCGTGTGTCTGTCTATGGTCATGTGGGTTCAGTGTGCCCTCTGCTGGTTGTGTCAGGAACGTCTTTCTTCTGCTTCTCGCTGACAGACGACTCTCACAGTCTACCTGTTCTCATCAAGGTAAGAACCATGACTGTCTCTGTGTGTGATGTCACTTCCTGGTTGTTCTTTCCTCTTCACCACTGGACAGATGAGAGACGTGTTCACAGGATCAAAGTGTTAAACAGATGTGCAACAAAAACTAACAGAAATGTTAGTTTTTGTTGCTCATTGTCTGTCTGTTCATGAAGCAGCGTCGTTCTCTGCAGAGTCTGAATAAACTTCCTGAACACCTGAGGTCAGCTGACACCGTCAGCTCATTTAAATCAAGACTGAAAACATGACTGTTGTACTTAAAATAATCTGTTACTTTTTTATTTCTGTACTTTTTGTTTTTTATTTTTATTTAATTTTTAATATTTCTTAATGTCTGTCTCTCTCTCTCTCTCTCTCTGTCCGTCTGTCTGTCTCTCTCTCTCTCTCTGTCTGTCTGTCTGTCTGTCTCTCTGTCTGCCTCTCTGTCTGTCTCTCTGTCCATCTGTCCGTCTGTCTGTAGGACAGCAGCAGGTTGTGGTGGACTCAGTGCGTGTGTGTTGGTCAGAGTGTGTGTGTGACGGCGTTGCGTGTGTGTGTCCTGCGAGGCTGGAGAGGAAACAACATCCTGTGTGTGACTGACCAGTCTGAAATACACACAAACTACACACACACTCCTGTAGGCGACACACACTCTGACTCACACCTGGACACACCCCCTCCCACTATGATGTCACATGCTGATGATGATGTCTGTGAGGAGGCGGAGCCTGAGCAAAACACCGTCCAATCAGCTGTCAGGATGAAACGGTCAAGAGTCATCAGTTACCAGGTAAAACACAGAGAACACTGAGCTCTGATTGGCTGTAAGAATGTTACCTGTTAATGTTACCTGTGTGGTAAAGCCCCGCCCCTCTCCTCTGATAGGGCACTGTGACTGAGGTTGTGAGTGAGGGGGCGGGGCTGTATGTGATGGACAGGAAGGTGGGCCTGTGCCTGGCCTATCAGCCGAGTCTGAGGAGGAAACTGAGACCAGGAGACACAGTAGAGGTGAGTCACTGTACAGATGAGTCACTGTACAGGTATACAGGTGAGTCACTGTACAGGTGAGTCACTGTACAGGTGAGTCACTGTACAGGTGGGCGACTGTACAGGTGAGTCACTGTACAGGTGAGTCACTGTACAGGTGAGTCACTGTACAGGTGGGTCACTGTACAGGTGAGTCACTGTACAGGTGACTCACTGTACAGGTGACTCACTGTACAGGTGAGTCACTGTACAGGTGGGTCACTGTACAGGGGAGTCACTGTACAGGTGAGGTTATATAGTACTTCAGGAGTTTTGCTAGCCTTTTATACGAATACGAATACGAATACGAAATACTTTATTGATCCCCAAGGGGAAATTCATTTGTCTGTGGTCTCATCTATTTGTATAAGAATTACAGAGTCTGATGGCAGTTGGTATGAAAGATCTTCTGTATCTCTCTGTCCTACAACGAAGAGAGAGAAGCCTTCCACCACCATTATTTCTTTGGTCCATCAAGGTGTTATGCAGTGGATGATCCATGTTGTTTAGGATGGCCTCCACCGTCCTCATTGTGTCTCTCTCCACAACTTCCTCCAGAGAGTCCATCCTTACTCCGATCACAGAGCCAGCCTTTTTCACAAGCTTATCCAGCCTCCTTGCTTGCTTTTTTCCCAAACTTCCTCCCCAGCAGACTGCAGCATAAAATAAAAACACTTGCCACAATAGACTGATAAAACATCTGCAGCATCTTACTGCAGATGTTTAGAGATCTGAGCTTCCTTAGGAAAAAGAGGCGGCTCTGCCCCTTTTTGTAGAGTGCATCTGTGTTAAGGGACCAGTCCAGCTTGTTATCCAGGTGTACACCAAGATATTTTAGTTTGTTACCACCTCGATGTCCACTCCACAAGTGTTCACAGGCTGAAGAGGGGGCTTGGATCTACGGAAATCAATGACCATTTCCTTTGTCTTTGAGGTGTTTAGTATGAGGCAGTTTTTATGACTCCAGTCACTGAAGGATTTTATCAAATCCCTATATTCAGATTCCTGTCCATTCCTTATACAAGCTACAATAGCAGTATCATCTGAGTATTTCTGGATGTGGCAGGACTCAGAGTTATATTTAAAGTCTGCTGTATACAATGTGAACAGGAATGGAGCCAGGACAGTCCCTTGTGGAGCCCCTGTGCTGCTCATTAATGTCCCAGAAAAACAGTTCCCTAACCTGACAAACTGTGGCCTTTCTGTCAGGTAATCTGTGATCCAGGAGACAAAGGAAGAAACCACTCCCATCTCTATGAGCTTGTTTTTGAGTATGTTGGGTTGGATGGTATTAAATGCGCTTGAAAAGTCAAAAAACATAGTTCTTACATAAGCGCCAGATTCTTCCAAATGAGAGAGGGAACGGTGGAGCATGTAGAGTACTGCATCATTCACTCCAATGTGTTCTTTGTAGGCAAACTGCAGGGGATCGAGTTTGTCTTTGACCTCAGGCCTCAGAAGACGTAGAATCAGCCGCTCCAGGGTTTTCATGATGTGTGAAGTAAGGGCCACCGGTCTGTAGTCATTTAGTTCAGCTGGACATTTTCTTTTTGGTACCGGGACAATACAAGATGTTTTCCACAGAGCCGGCACCCGCCCCAGCTGTAGACTCAGGTTGAAGATTTTGTGAAGAGGTTGGCACAGTTGGGCAGCACAGTCTTTAAGCAGCCTTGGACACACACCATCAGGGCCAGCTGCCTTCCCAGAGCAAAGTCTCCCGAGCTCCAACCTCACCCCTGTCTCAGTGACAAACAAGGGTGGAGGAACAGGTGTGTGAAGAGGAGTAGCTGCACTCGCGGAAATGTACCCATGTGGAGGAGGAGGTGGAGGCGGAGTCATGATGGAGATGCCCAGATGTTGTTGAAGAGGAGCCATGGTGGAGGAACACACTTGTGGAGGAGGAGGAGGAGGAGGAGGAGGAGCCATGATGGAGATGCCCAGATGTTGTTGAAGAGGAGGCATGGTGGAGGAACACACTTGTGGAGGAGGAGGAGGAGGAGGAGGAGCCATGGTGGAGATGCCCAGATGTTGTTGAAGAGGAGCCATGGTGGAGGAACACACTTGTGGTGGAGGAGGAGGAGGAGCCATGATGGAGATGCCCAGATGTTGTTGAAGAGGAGGCATGGTGGAGGAACACACTTGTGGAGAAGGAGGGGGAGGAGGAGGAGGAGGAGCCATGATGGAGATGTCCAGATGTTGTTGAAGAGGAGCTATGGTGGAGATGCCCACATGTTGAAGAGGAGGAGGAGGAGGAGTGGCAGTGGAATGGGATGTGACCTCAGTGTCAAACCTGTTGAAGAACTGATTGAGTTCATCACCCACGATTGGCTGTCTTTTCTTTTTGTTGTAGCCAGAGATGGTATTTATTTCTCTCCACACCTCACGGATGTTGTTATGATGTAAATTCTTCTCTATCTTCTTTTTGTATTCCACCTTTGCCATCGTCAATCTCTTCTTCAGCTCATGTTGCACCTGTTTGAGCCGTTCTTTGTCACCCTCTCTAAAAGCTTCCTTTTTCTGATTGAGGATTGCCTTTATGTCACTTGTGATCCAGGGTTTGTTATTGGGGAAACAGCGTACAGTCTTTGTAGGTATGACTGTGTCTCTACAGAAGTTGATGTACTCAGTGAAACAATCAGCCTGTCTATCAATGTCCATACTGTTCTCATCTGTTTCCAGAAGCACATCCCAATCAGTGCGTTCAAAGCAGTCCTTTAGAGCCTCACTAGCCTCAGGTGTCCATTTCCTTACAGTGAGTGTAGTTGTAGGTTCCCTTTGCACACAGGTTTTGTAACAGGTCTGCAGAAGAACCAAGTTGTGATCTGACCTGCCCAGTGGTGGTAAGGCAGTATCTCTGTAAGCTTCTTTGACATTGGCATACAGCAGATCAAGGGTTTTGTTTTCTCTTGTAGCACAGTTAACAAATTGTGTAAATCCAGTCAGGTGGGAGGAGAGGGTAACATGGTTGAAGTCTCCAGATATTATTATAAGTGCCTCAGGGTGTTTAGTCTGTATCCTAGCAACAAATTCATGCAGAATTTCACATGGAACATCAGCCGTTGCCTTGGGAGGGATGTACACAAGTATTGTTATTATATGACCAAATTCTCTTGGTACATAATATGGCCGCATTCCAACTGCCAATAATTCAATATCTGGACAGCATATCTTCTCCTTGACAGTAATATGTGCAGGATTACACCATCTCTGGTTCACAAATAAGGCCAGTCCTCCTCCTTTTTTCTTGCCACTAGCCTTTGCATCTCTGTCTGACCGTATGGAGAGTGAAGCCAGGTATATCCACAATGGAATCCGAGATGTTATTATTCAACCAGGTCTCAGTAAAACACATCAGGCTGCACTCACGGTACACTTTCTGAGTCTTCACCAATATCTCCAGCTCCTCACTTTTGTTGGGCAGAGAGTTGACATTCCCCATGATGACTGATGGCAGAACGGGCTTGTATCTCCATTTCCTTGCTTTTAACTTTGCACCAGCACGGCAACCACGAAAGCTCCTCCTTATCTCAGCTGGAATAGGGTAATATACTCCAGATTTGCTCCATTTCAATGAAAAAAGCTCTTCTTTCGAATAAACTCTTCTCTCCACAGAAATATCCATCAGTAGATGTAAAAAAATCAGATAAAAAGCGACAAAAATAACAAAGATTTTGAGAGCTACCAGACTTTGCTGCAACCTGTAAGTGCGCAGATTCTAGAATTCTTTTTTAACAGGTTTATGGCCATTGAGTAAGTTCTAGTGGTCATTTAGGAGGTTCTAGTGGTCATTTAGGAAGTTCTAAAGGTACTGTAGGAGATTCTAGGGGCCATTTAATTGTTATTGTTGAAGCTGTGGGGTACTCTGGGAGTTTTGGTGACAGTTGAGAAGGTTCTAGGGGTCTTTTGGGAGGTTTTAGTGGCAACTGAAAGTGTTCCAGATGTTGCAGTGGTCATGCAGGAGGTTCTAATGGACCTTTAGGTGATTTTAGGGGTCCTGTAGGTGGTTGAACACCAGTGAGATATTTTGGAGCAGTGTGAGTTCAACACACTTGGAGAACCTCTGACTGAAGCTGTTCTAGAGGCTCATGATGGAACCAGACCTTTAGTTTGTGATCATCTGTACGTTCTGTTTCTTAAACATGCTGTTCTCTCTCTGTGTTTGTGTCAGTGATGACTAATAAAGTTCTTTTTGAATGTTTAATAAAGTTTTATTGAATTGTCTCCCTGCAGCTCCATCATGTCCACTTCCTGTACCGGCCCTGTCCTGACTTTCCTCCCAGCATACTTTGCACCTGTCTGCGCTCCAGCCTCAGGGTCACCGCCTTCAGCAGGGTGGGGGGGTCGTCACCTGACTCCAGCTGCCCCGGTGACGGCGCGTTACCACGGTTACTGCTGGAGAAGAACATGGGCGTGTCCGAGTACCTGTGGACCTGTCACCTGAGCTCACAGCTCACACACAGGTGAGATGGTTGTACCTGTCTCACACCTGTCTGATCACCTGTCCAATCACCTGTCTGTCTGTCTGATCACCTGTCCAATCACCTGTCTCTCTGTCTCTGTCTCTCCCTCTGTTTCCAGTCTGGTCCCCAGTGTGTTGAAGCAGCAGCAGTGTGTGTGTTTGTTGTCCTGGAAGCTGATGGAGTGTGTGCGGAGACAAGGACAAAGAGGAAGGAGGGACATCTACTCAGAGATGTTGGACGAGCCTCACACCTGTCCTCTGACACAGGTAGATACACCTGACCCTGCAGTGTCCTCTGTCTCCTCTGTGTCTCTGCAGTAGTGTCCTCTGTGTCCTCTGTGTCTCTGCAGTACAGCGTGGACCCTGCTGTCCATCAGTACATCAGTGTCTCAGAGCTCACTCAGTCCCTCCAGTCTGAGTCCTGGTCCTCAGTGTCTCTGAGGTCTCTGCTGCCTCCTGGTGGATCCAGTCTGACCAGATCTCAGATCAACACAGGATTGTCCTGGTCCTGCAGGACTCTGTCCTCTGACCCCCAGAACAATGTCCAGACTGGAGACAGACTCAGGTAATGTCTGTCCTTTGACCTGAAGTGTCACACAGGACGTTTACAGCTGCACACAAACACTCGACAGCTGGAACTTTATTTTGTTGTTGTTGCAGTTTGTCCTGTTTGTCCCGTCTGTCCCGTCTGTCTCATGTCTTCCCTCCCTTTTAATAAAGGTTCAGAATGCTGTGGACATGAACTCAACCAGCTTACAGCCACATTATAATGTGTTATTAACCATGTTTATGAACTGATCATAGATGATCAATAAGGAGGGTGACAGTGTGTCAGTGTGCCCTGTGTGTGGTCTGACAGGCAGCGCCCCCTGCTGTTGGTCGGAGTGCTAGAGCTTCCATCACAGACGTCTGAACACACACTGCAGCTCAGAGACAAGACCGGGGCGGTCAACTGTGTCGTCACGGAAACCAGTGAGCACGAGGAGGAGGTGGGAGGTCAGAGGGCGGCCTTCAACACGGCCTGGATCGGTACCACACACACACACACACACACACACACACACACACACACACACACACACACACAACAGTTCAGAGGTCAGCTCACAGTCTGAACCCTGCAGGTCAGGTTAACGTGTGTGTGTGTGTGTGTGTGTGTGTGTGCGTGTGTGTGTGTGTGTGTGTGTACAGGTTGTCTGGTGTGTGTCCAGCACTTCACCATGGTAACAGAGAGGTTCATCCAATCAGATTTCCCCTCCTACCAACACCTGGACCAGGACAAGTACATCACACACAAACACTGCAGGTACACACACACACACACGCAGAGCAAGCATTAACTGATGTCAACAGGAGAGTGTGTGTGTGTGTGTGTGTGTGTGTTGTAGAGTGTACCTGCAGTTTTCTCTGGACCAAGTTCACATCCTGAGTCCATCTGTTGCCATGGTAACACACCTGCGACAGAAGGGGGCGGAGTCAGGCACAGCGAGGAAGAGAAGAAGAGAAGACTCCTCCTCCTCTGTTACCACGACGACCACCTCCTGCCCCTGTGTCTCCGTGGTGATCAGGGTGGAGCAGAAGGAGGGCGTGGCTTGGAGGAACACAGGGGCGGGGTTAAAGGAAGATGAGGTGGGGCTGAAGCTGTGCTTCTCTGTCAGAGCTGCTGTGATTGGTCCGGTGGTCAGCTGGGGGCGGGACCCGAAGAACGAACCAATGACAGAGAGGGAGACAGAGACAGAGAGGGAGGACAAGGTGAGACATACAAACACACCTGACACATCCCATAATGCACCTGCGTGTGTGTCACCTGTGTTCTCAGGTTCTATTCAGAGAGTTGCAGGGTAGAGAACACCTTGTACAGGTCTGACCCCTCTCAGGTGACAGGTAACAGGTGTTACTGCACCTGTAACAGAGAACGAGAGTGACAAGGGAACATGGAGGAACAGAGAGAACATATTGAAACAGAACAGGAACCTCCTCCATCCAGAACACTCAGTGAAGTTCTAGTAAACCTCTGGACAGGTCAGACTGTGTTTCAGCCGTGGAGAGAACTGCTGACCCAGACTGAGGATACTGTCAGGCGGTGGAAGGAGAACTTTGAGGAACTCCTGAACCCAACTGACACATCCACTGAGGAAGAGTCTGAAGACTCAGGGAAGGACTTCATGTCCATGTCTCTGCAGCATAGACTGTATATAGAAGTGGACGGAGCTTCCGGCTCTGAAAAATGAAGCCAATGCGGTAGTGCAGTAACGCTGTATTCTCACCGAAATCCAGCAGGGGGCGCGCGAGCTGGTTGCAAAAAGAAGCCCGGTTCCATTGACACCCGTTCTAAAATGCTGAACTTTACAGCTGAAATAAACATATTTATAGCCTGTGTCAAAAAACGATTTTGGTCTCTATTGCTAATATCCCCCACCATGTTCACTGAACCAGACTTGAATTTTCATATAAGTCATTCGTTGATTTTATATTAAGGCTTAAAGTTCTGTATAATTAGGGGCGTGTTTCATGATTGACAGGCGTAGTGCCCTATGGTAGTGCCACTCACTCGCTCCCTTAGACTATACCTTCTATGCTCGCCCCCCACCAGCCCACCCCGCTCCCCCGCTTGTTAATTTTGGATCTCGGTTGTCCGTTTCACGGAGCCAAGTTGACGTGCAGTGATGGCCTCGCCCAACCTCGCCTATGCCTCGCCCACACAGTCTATGGTCCCGCGTATGGTCCCGCCCTGCTCCACCGTCTCAACCAATCATATTCACATCCGGTTTCAAAACTGTCAAAATGGCGCTGGCCAAATCTGAAACTCGAGGCTTCAAAACGGGTGTTCAGAAACCAATGGGTGACGTCATGAAGGCTCCGTCCACTTCTATATACAGTCTATGCTCTGCAGAGGTCTCTGAGGTAGATAACAAGTTCCTTGGAGGCAAGGTGTGGATGAGATCCACCTTTACCCCCTTTCAACCAACAAGAACCCAGTGCTACTTCTGTTCTGGTGTTAGTGCCAGTTCACAGTTGGTTCAACTTGAGAAGAACCAGCTTTATTTTCCACAGACTAGAGAGCCGAGTCATTACAGAACTGTACATGCCTCCAGTTTCCCAGCAACACTAACTTCAGGCACTTCACACTTCGACACAGTAGGTGGCAGTAATGTGCCGTAACACTGGTCACCACTCGAGATAAGAGGGAAGAAAAAGAAGCACAACAATTTGTTTTTAACTACAACTAACTACAACTACTGCTGACACACTGAACAACTCTGTCTGTCGTCACCAGCAGAGTGATCACACTGAGGTGAACTCAACCAACACACGATTGACCGCCGCCATCTCACCCAGTGTGACACAATATCTGGTTACCTACTAGATCATGTGACCTGCAGTGTTGGAAGATCACTGATGCTGTAACTCATCAGTATAAATGATGAACTTAATCTATCAGATACTTAAGTAAAGAGTCTGAATTCTCCCTGAAACGATGCAGGTCTGGTGGGTAAACAAACACTGACCTGCAGCCCCTCACATCACTAAAACACGTCGCAGCAAACTTTACAAACAGATGTTATTTGGATAAACTGACCACAGGTTAGGAATTTTATGGTTAATATTTTGCCTGAAAAAACATTAAAACTTCACATATTGATGACATATTAACAACATTTCTCCACCTCAGTGGTGGACATTTCTGTGTGGTTACCTGTGTGGTTACCTGTTTGTGTTACCTGTGTGTTACCTGTGTGGTTACCTGTTTGTGTTACTTGTGTGTTACCTGTGTGGTTACCTGTGTGGTTACCTGTTACCTGTTACCAGGTGGTGCTGGTGTTCTCAGGTGTGTCAGCTCGCTGGTTTCCTCTCCTCCAGCCTGGATCTTTCTACAGACTCATCGCTGCTAACACACAGGTAAACACCTCACCTGTCATGATGTCAGTGGTGGGCAGGGAAAGATTTTTTAAAAATGATTTTAAATGTAGATTTTAATCATAATCACTGTTTGATTATAAATAAAATAATGTAACATATAAATTTACTCCTGTCCACTGAATAAACAGATAGTCCACAGAGAAACATGCTGATGGATCAGATTGTCTTGATTTTTTTCACATGATCTAATAAAGACTAAGAAAACATTAAACGTGTTTAAAATATAAATATTATATCCAATAGATATTGGGATATATATTATTGATCATGATGTAAATGATTCCAGCAGTGAATTCAGTGTTCTGATCTCAGATGTCGTACTAACAGTCATCCTTCAGGTGTCTCCATCTTAACAGTCAATGAACTATTTTCAGCAGCTTCTGTCACAGGTTCATCACTAGACTTAATAATATAATAAAATATAACATATAATAATATAAGAAAAGTATGCCTACATCAAAATGTAATATAAATACTAATAATGAAATAAATAAATGAATAATAATAATATTTTTTTTAAAGGGACGTTGTGTAGGAATTACTCCCATCTAACGTTGAAATCGTGTTTCACATTCAAACGAATAGTGCACTCTAGCGCCTCACTTTTTCAAACACGTGTTGCAACAACGGTAGCCGCCGTGTATCAAAAAGCCTCGACAACACTGATGAAACCATGTCATCCCATACTTCATGGAGTGTTCACTCAGGTGAAGAGGTTTGTGATTTCATGAATATTACAAACTGCATCGCATCATTAGTGTGAGTGTGTATAGGCCAAAAAAAAAAAAAAAAAAGTTACCCTGTAGCAGCTAAGTTAGAATGTAGCTACAATTTGATAACGAACACAAACGAATGTTATCGAAGTGCTAATATTGCTCTACAACACGCTATGATCCTCGGAACTATGTACTAATTAGTCGGGTTATATTATCCATTTACATTTTGATGTGCGTACATTATCAGAGATCATCGTCAGGTGATTCAACGCCTGCAGCAGTACTGAGAGGAAGAGGGAGAGGGAGAGGATCCGGTTTTACTCCTCTGGTGGAACTGTATGTTTACATGGTTTCAGTAGCTTTCATAGTCGCGGTAAAGCCAGACTAAAAGCCGGTGGGAAGGCTTTATAAGCTGGCATTTACTGTGACAAAATCCGGCATTTACCGCGACTTTGAAAGCTACTGAAACCACGTAAACATACGCTTCTGTACCAACGAGGCTGGTGTATTTTAGCAGGATCTACTGTTATGCTGCCTATGGTAACGAGCAACACTGTCTAACAAAACCGAATGAAAAAAGTTAGCTTTAGGCTAATTTAGGCAGTACAGTTGACTTACTTGACGAGGAGAAAGCTGGCAACTTCAGCGTCCCTTTTAAAATCTTTCTCCTTCATGAGCTCCTTTCACCTGGGGAAGGCTAGCCCGATGCTGATCCTCTTTTTTAAATGCTCCGGTCACGCTGCCTTCTAAGTTCCCTTTTTCTCTTTCTTGGCGATGGTGAAACTGTCTCCTGTGCTGCTGCTGCATATGCATGGTCCTGCATTATGCTGCAGTAGTGCAGATTTTCAAACATGCCGGTATACTAAGCCTCTCGCTGATCTTCTCCTCTGGGGTCTCAATCACTCTGTGCTGGCTCGCAGGGAAAACGCGTAGTTATTCCACATTGGTGCTATTTGTCCCTTCCCTCTCTCATTTCCCTTCAAAACTGATCTGAGGCGCTCCATTGGCAAAACATTAAAGTTTTCTCTGTACCACTGGTTAACAGTTGGAGGTCTAGGTTTGGTCCACTGAAATAAAATGCATCTCCTTGCTAGTAGAAGAAGCTTGTTCAATAGTTTCTGCTGGACACTTGTCAACGATAATAATAATATTTTTGGTGACAGACTTCTTCATACAAACATCTCTGAGTAGATTTTAACTGCTGACATGCAGGTTTTATTTGTTATCAGTTTGATTTGAGACTCAAAATCACATTTAATTTCATTTAGAAACAATTTAAAATATGAGGTTTAATTAAGAAATTTATATTTATATGAATATGAAACATGATAAAATAAAAAAGTTAATGATGGTATTTAAGTTATCTCCCCCTCAGTGATAATCACATGTGGTGTTTTACACAATATAAAATTATCAAAGTCTTTCCAATCACAAAGTGATTATTTATCAGTTACAGCTCAGCTGTGACATCACATCCTCTGTCAATGTTGATTGGATGGTTGTGTTTTATGCAGCCTGATGTGGGCGGGGCTAACAGGTGAATCTGTCAGGTGATCAAACAGCGGCAGGTTTGACTGACAGAAACACAACAAACACGTATCAGACTGTGTTTGTAGACAGACAGAATCCTGACAGCTGATTGGTCTGTGTGTGTCTGTCCACCAGGATCCCAATGTTTTGATTGGCTGTGGTGTTTCTGGTCAGAGTGGAGTGGAACTCCACACTGACTCCACCCTTAAGGTCCGACCTGATTGGAGGTTACACACTCTGACACACCCACTGCTGCTTCACACCTACAGACAGGTAACACACACCTACAGACAGGTAGCACACACCTACAGACAGATAACACACACACTTCAGACAGGTAACACACACCTACAGACAGATAACACACACCTACAGACAGATAACACACACCTACAGACAGGTAACACACACCTACAGACAGGTAGCACACACCTACAGACAGATAACACACACCTACAGACAGATAACACACACCTACAGACAGATAACACACACCTACAGGCAGGTAACACACACCTGCAGACAGGTAACACACACCTACAGACAGATAACACACCTACAGACAGGTAGCACACACCTACAGATAGATAACACACACCTACAGACAGATAACACACACCTACAGATAGATAACACACACCTACAGACAGGTATCACACACCTGCAGACAGGTAACACACACCTACAGACAGGTATCACACACCTGCAGACAGGTATCACACACCTGCAGACAGATAACACACACCTACAGACAGATAACACACACCTACAGACAGATAACACACACCTACAGGCAGGTAACACACACCTGCAGACAAGTAACACACACCTACAGACAGATAACACACCTACAGACAGGTAGCACACACCTACAGATAGATAACACACACCTACAGACAGATAACACACACCTACAGATAGATAACACACACCTACAGACAGGTATCACACACCTGCAGACAGGTAACACACACCTACAGACAGGTATCACACACCTACAGACAGGTATCACACACCTGCAGACAGGTAACACACACCTACAGACAGGTATCACACACCTGCAGACAGGTAACGCACACCTACAGACAGGTATCACACACCTTCAGACAGGTAACACACACCTACAGACAGATAACACACACCTACAGACAGATAACACACCTACAGACAGGTAACACACCTACAGACAGGTAACACACACCTACAGACAGGTAACACACACCTACAGACAGATAACACACACCTACAGACAGGTATCACACACCTACAGACAGGTAACACACACCTACAGACAGGTAACACACACTGCAGACAGATAACACACACCTACAGACAGATAACACACACCTACAGACAGGTAACACACACCTGCGACAGGTATTACACACCTGCAGACAGGTAACACACACCTACAGACAGGTATCACACACACCTACAGACAGGTAACACACACCTACAGACAGATAACACACACCTACAGACAGATAACACACCTACAGACAGATAACACACCTTCAGACAGATAACACACCTTCAGACAGATAACACACACCTACAGACAGATAGCACACACCTACAGACAGATAGCACACACCTACAGACAGATAACACACACCTACAGACAGATAACACACACCTACAGACAGGTAACACACCTACAGACAGATAACACACCTACAGACAGGTAACACACACCTACAGACAGGTAGCACACACCCTACAGACAGATAACACACACCTACAGACAGATAACACACCTACAGACAGATAACACACCTTCAGACAGGTGACACACCTACAGACAGATAACACACCTACAGACAGATAACACACCTACAGACAGATAACACACCTTCAGACAGGTAACACACCTACAGACAGATAACACACCTTCAGACAGATAACACACACCTACAGACAGATAGCACACACCTACAGACAGATAACACACTTACAGACAGATAACACACACCTACAGACAGATTACACACACCTACAGACAGATAACACACACCTACAGACAGATAACACACCTACAGACAGATAACACACACCTACAGACAGATAACACACCTACAGACAGATAACACACACCTACAGACAGATAACACACACCTACAGACAGATAACACACCTTCAGACAGATAACACACACCTACAGACAGATAACACACACCTACAGACAGATAACACACCTTCAGACAGGTAACACACACCTACAGACAGATAACACACACCTACAGACAGATAACACACCTACAGACAGATAACACACACCTACAGACAGATAACACACACCTATAGACAGATAACACACACCTACAGACAGATAACACACACCTTCAGACAGGTAACACACCTACAGACAGATTGACACACCTTCAGACAGGTAACACACCTTCAGACAGATAACACACACCTATAGACAGATAACACACCTTCAGACAGATAACACACCTACAGACAGATAACACACACCTTCAGACAGGTAACACACCTTCAGACAGATAACACACCTTCAGACAGATAACACACACCTACAGACAGATAGCACACACCTACAGACAGGTAACACACCTTCAGACAGATAACACACCTTCAGACAGATAACACACACCTACAGACAGATAGCACACACCTTCAGACAGGTAACACACCTTCAGACAGGTAACACACCTTCAGACAGATAACACACCTTCAGACAGATAACACACACCTACAGACAGATAGCACACACCTACAGACAGGTAACACACCTTCAGACAGATAACACACCTTCAGACAGATAACACACACCTTCAGACAGATAACACACCTTCAGACAGGTAACACACCTACAGACAGATAACACACACCTTCAGACAGGTAACACACCTTCAGACAAATAACACACCTTCAGACAGATAACACACACCTACAGACAGATAGCACACACCTACAGACAGATAACACACCTACAGACAGATCACACACACCTACAGACAGATAACACACCTACAGACAGATAACACACCTACAGACAGATAACACACCTTCAGACAGGTGACACACCTACAGACAGATAACACACACCTACAGACAGATAACACACCTACAGACAGATAACACACCTTCAGACAGATAACACACACCTGCAGACCGATAACACACACCTACAGACAGATAACACACCTACAGACAGATAACACACCTTCAGACAGATAACACACACCTACAGAGAGATAACACACACCTATAGACAGATAACACACACCTTCAGACAGGTAACACACCTACAGACAGATAACACACCTACAGACAGATAACACACCTACAGACAGATTGCACACCTTCAGACAGGTAACACACCTTCAGACAGATGACACACCTTCAGACAGATAACACACACCTACAGACAGATAGCACACACCTACAGACAGATAACACACCTACAGACAGATAACACACACCTACAGACAGATAACACACACCTACAGACAGATAACACACCTTCAGACAGATAACACACACCTACAGACAGATAACACACACCTACAGACAGATAACACACACCTACAGACAGATAACACACCTTCAGACAGATAACACACACCTTCAGACAGATAACACACACCTACAGACAGATAACACACCTTCAGACAGGTAACACACCTACAGACAGGTAACACACCTACAGACAGATAACACACCTTCAGACAGGTGACACACCTACAGACAGATAACACACACCTACAGACAGGTAGCACACACCTACAGACAGATAACACACCTACAGACAGGTAACACACACCTACAGACAGATAACACACCTTCAGACAGGTAACACACACCTACAGACAGGTAGCACACACCTACAGACAGATAACACACACCTACAGACAGATAACACACACATACAGACAGGTAACACACACCTACAGACAGGTAACACACCTACAGACAGGTAGCACACACCTACAGACAGATAACACACCTACAGACAGGTAGCACACACCTACAGACAGATAACACACACCTACAGACAGATAACACACACATACAGACAGGTAACACACACCTACAGACAGATAACACACCTACAGACACTCACATCTTCTCTATTGTTGATATTTGGGGGAGTTAAAACTGATGAACATCATGAAATAACTCTGTCTCTGTCTGTGTCTCTGTCTCTGTCTCTGTGGTCAGGTTGTGTCTCCTACAGTCCTGTCTGTCTCTGAGGTGTTGGACTGCAGGTAAACTGATTATTGATTTCATGTCTTCTGTGATTGATCGTTTATGAATGAAAATCTTTCATCAAATCAAACATTAAACTTTTTTTCAGTGATTCAGTGAGTGAGGGCTGCGGCCTCAAGAGGTCATGAAAAATAAAACAAATAAAAGTTTCAGTTTAAAAAAAAACTGAAATTACTGTAAAACATTTGTGATTCACATAGTGAAACTACATGTTCTTGTTCTTTTATGTGTTCTAGTTTAACAGGTGTTCCACTGTATCAGAGGGGTGAAGTGAGATTAATGTGTTAGCAGCTATGTTGAGTCTAAATCCGGGATCTTCAGTGTCATGAAGGTGTCTCTCTTTTAACCTGGCCAGGTCATATTAACACTTTAAATAATCCACACAGTAAAATAATGATGAAGCAGCGAGAGACACTTTGAAGACTTTTGACTTATTGTCCGTGTTGCAGCTCAGAACACTGATTAGAAAATTCATCATCATTTATCAGAAAATCTTAAATCAGTTTCACTCATTTTACGTTGGTTTGGTCACAAACTTCAGTGATGTCCACGTCTCTGTCATCATGGGACAGTGTCAGACTGACAGCGTCATGTTTAAATCTGCTGTATGAAGTTTTATTGTTTAATGTGCAGTTTTCATGTTAGAAATAAACGGCAGCATTAAGATCACATTTAGTTGATCAGTCATTTTCTGACAGCATTCTTCTTCTCCTGCTTTATTTGCAGCATCCATGTTGCTTTTTGCCGTAATATATTTAGTATATTTTCCACAGCTCCTAATTATAACAACTTGATCAGTTTGACTGAAGTGTTCAGCTCGTGATCGCTTCACTTTGTGTAGAAGAAGAGTCACATGACGCAACAAACGTCCCTTTTTATGTGAGCGCGCACAGAGTCTGAAGAAGAAAGTCTGAATTAACAAAGACAGTTAATAACCACCGTCATGACACCTGTTATTATCTCTGACTGGAGGTTCAGGTTTTGTTGATCCAGATCATGTAAAGAAAGCCTGACTGTGTTCAGCTTCATTCAGAGTACACCCCTCTGGTGACACAAGAACAGATCAGAGATCTTGTTGTTTGATCGTTTGTTGATCAGAGACGTGATTAAAGGTTTTCAGATATCATGTTGAGAACAGCTGCTTTATTTAATCTGTCCAGAGGACGTCCAGCTGTCATGGAGACAAACAATGAGCCGTGTGTGTGTGTGTGTGTGTGTGTGTGTGTGTGTCTGTGTGTGTGTTGTGTGTGTGTGTGTGTGTGTGTGTGTGTGTGTGTGTGTGTGTTCAGGAGTGAGCTGGTGTGTTTTCAGGCTCTGGTGTCTGACAGAATCAGTCTGAACGACAAGATGAGTGACTCTGGAGACACACACACAGGTACACACACTCTCCCTGCAGTCATGTTCTGCAGGAACACTGAGAACATTCCTCAGGTCTGAGAGGTTTGATTTTCATAAACACAGAAACATGTTGGACCAAAGATTGAAGGAGTATTAATGCGTGTGTGTGTGTGTGTGTGTGTGTGTGTGTGACGTGTATTACTTATTGTTGTGGGGACACAAATCTGTTTACACACTCACATTGTGGGGTCTCGCCTATTTTATGGGGACAAATTGCAAGTCCCCATGAGGTAAATCATTAAATTTTAGGGTGAAGACTTGAGTCAGGGTTAGGGTAAGGTTAGGTTTAGGATAAGGTCAGGGTTAGGGTTAGGTTTAGGCAGGGACTTGTGATCGGTAGGGTTAGAATAAGTCTCCAGGAAATGAATGTAAGTTAATGTAATGTCCCCAGAAGTGATAGAAACACGTGTGTGTGTGTGTGTGTGTGTGTGTGTGTGTGTGTGTGTGTATGTGTGTGTGTGTGTGTGTATGTGTGCGCAGGTGTGCGTCTCACAGTGTGCGACCAAACTGGGAGGAGTCTCCAGGTGTACTTGGACCTGAGCCACACCCCCTACCCTCCTGGGCTGTTGCCTGGCAACACTCTGCTGCTGTCAGGTTTCCAGAGGAAACGTTCCAGGTGATCAATGATTCCACCGTGTGTGTCACATGTGCATTGATCCGTCTTCTACACGGCGTCCTGTTCCAGCTGCAGAGTTTGGCTGCCTGGTTTTGTTGACTTGGTCATTTTTCTCTGATGTTTGTGACTCCGCCTGCATCAGGACGCTGCAAAATTAAATAGTTTCTATAGTCTACACAGGGTCTTTTATTTTGAAAATTAAGAACAGCCAATAGGAACACCCGGTCTCTGAGATGACCTGTGATTGGTTTAAGTCTACCATCACGGGTCAGATTCTCTAAAGGCTGAGAACAGCCAAGAGGAAGAGCAGAACACTGGTTCTGTCTCAGAACATCTGATTTACAATATTCTGAAATATTATTATGAATTATTGATCATTGATACCAATAAAATGTTAACTACCAACATGCTGACTTTAATCAACTCTGTGTGTGTGTGTGTGTGTGTTTCAGGACAGGAAGTGTGTACTGCAGTTACCTACCTGTCAGCTCAATAACCGTCATCTCACTGGGAGATACGAGGTAACTGTATCATCAATCTGCTGATTATTTCTATGATCAATCAATTGATCTGAAGCTCTTTTTACACTGGACAGAAACTCTCTAACACCTGTGAGCATGTGTCTTTTTTCTTTAATGTGAATGATCCAATCAGCGTTCAGTCCTGGGTCACATGACTCTGCAGTGGGTTTAGGTGGTATAAATTTTTTACATCAGACTGTTAAATTATTCTGACAGTGTGATTTTAGTTCTGTCCTCCACACAGAGACAGTTTTTATCAAACTTTGTCCAACAGTTTAAACTCTGAGTGTCTTCACTTCCTGTCTGAACTGTGGTCACACTGATGAAGCTGCAACCAGACCATGTTTGACTGAAGACACTGATTGATTGATTGATTGATTGATTGATTGATTATCTGAGGAGCAGCAGCTCGTTCTCTTTTGATCGACTGTTGCAGTAACATGAGTCATGTGACTGTATTGCCAATAACTGATTGATTTCTTTGTGTTGATTATTGATTGAAGTATTTGTATTTCCTGTTTCCAGCTCTGCTCGGCCTCCTCCTGCTCCCATGATGCATCTGGGTGTGTGGGCAGGGAGCACGGAGCAGAGGTGCATCGTGGGTCAGGTCAGAGGTCATGTGGTGTGTTTCCTGTTCCTGCAGCTGCAGTGGAGCTGCTCGCTGTGTGGTGGTCTCTACGGACAGGTGTGGACTATGTTCTATGTCAGTCACTCTGTTCTCTTTAAAGAAAAGTTAAATAAAATAGACGACAGATGTCCCTCTGGCTCCACCATAAAGGGACAGTTCACCCCTAAATCAAAGCTCCATGTTCCTCCTCTCACGTTTTTATTCATGTAGATTTATTTTGTTGTGAGTTTCAGAGTTTTGGAGAAATCAGCTGTAGAGAAAAACTCAACAGTCAGTCAGCTGATAATATCTCTCCAAAGTCTGAAATACTTCTGGTTTTAATGAATTGTTAAAGATCAATATTTAACCCATCTATAATAACCTGACAGCAAGAACCAGAAAATAATGGTCACTTATCCAAACCCTGTGAGACACAGCTGTGTCTGGTCTCGCTCCTCTTTGTTCTGTACCTAGAACCATTAAACCAACATATCAGACAGAGTTGGTGATGTTAAAATAAACAGAGTAGAATTCTATGCAGATAACGTACTTTTATACTTCAAGAAAATCTGAAATATCTCTACCAGAAGTGATGAATTGAATATAAATAAAACTGAGACATTGAACTACAAGTTAAGTTTGTCCGATAAACTAAAGAATATATTTCTGTTGAAACTCTTAAATATCTGAGTGTAATTTTGCCCAAAGACATTCCAAGAACATTTGAGAAAAACTATGACTTCTGCACCATAAAATCAAAAGAAGACCTTGTGAGGTGGAATCTCTCCCTTTTTTTTAAGTTTAAACAAATAAAGTCAGTGTTCTACAGGTACTCAGAATCATTTCACAGAACAGGACAGAATGATGTTGAGATCCATCTGTGAGGGGAGACGACCTCGAGTACAAAATAAAACCTTACAGCTACAATAAGGAGACAGAGGCTGGAGTTTACATCCCTGAAACATGATTATATATCAGATCAGATCAGTACTGAGCAGGTGTAACTGTTCTCATGAGGAACAATAGAAAGACACTTAAAATAATATCTGATGTTCATATACAGGCTGTGCTGTTAGATAAAAACTTGACAGAGTGAAGAACCCCTGACTGAACTCAGTTTGAGGGTTTCAGGGTATGAAGAGCAGTAATGTGGGTGTATGAGTCTGATTTTACAACAAATAAATTGGATGATAGATTTAGATTATGGATTATAAAAGTATAACGTCAATACAATTTCAGTGGAAAAACAAGATATTTACAGAAATCTCCTGTTAATAAATGACTACACCCAAAAAAAAACAAAAGTAAAAACACCAGAGGCCAACAGACCCCTTCATCAACTTTTTATAAGTGTCTGTGAATCAGACATTAAAAGAGGAGTCGTCTCCCAACTGTTAAAGATCCTCCAGAACCTCCAAACCCTAACTTACTCAACAAAACTTTGAAAAGGTTCCTTACAGCATTTCTACTAGAGACAAAGTAGATCCAGTAGATTCTACTGCAGAGAGAAAGTAGGTCCTACATGAGAGACTAAGTCTGAAGATTATCTTCAGCTCATGATTTCTGTAAAGAGACGCTGCTGTTTAGTTTTTCAGACGTAGTTTTTGTCTCTTTGAGCTCCACAAGCTGAGTGTCATCTAGTCCTGTTATAATGTAGAGAGGTCAGACAATCAATACAGCTGATTCCTTCAAAACACCACAAACAGCTGTGCACAGCAGAAGGAGGAGGAGGAGTCTGTGATTTTGGGGTGAACTGTTCCTGTCAGGACAAACTCCACGTTTTCCTTGTGATCATGTGATCCTGACGTCTGTAGATTAACAGTTTTAATCTCCTCTGTGTTTGATGTTTTATCAGTCTGACAGTTCTCATCTCTGCAGGTTCTGATCAATCATCAATATGTTCTGATCAGTTGGACTGACTGATGTCTCTCTGTCTGTCAGTCTTGTTCCAGTCCTCAGTGCCAGTCGACATCTCCAGTCTTTCAGTCCAAAGCAAAGTAAGTGTCCTCTGTGTCCTCTGTGTCCTCTTTGTCCCTCAGTTTTATACTTTATTTACTAAAACGTCTCCTGAACAAGCAGCAGTGTGTGGTTCAATTAATTCTGCCTGGTGTTACAGAGTGTCCTCCACACAGGGTCGCATGTCCTACAACAGTTTATATGAAGACAGACAGTCCTCAGACTGTCCTCACTGAAGTCATTAGATCGATTTTAGCTGCTGTTTCTGGTCTCCTCAGCACACTCCTCCTGCTGTAGACAGTCAGTCATCGTCTTCCTCTCGACTAGTTAGAAATGTCTCTCGGTGTCTCTGTCTCTTCTCTGTCCTGCTTCTAGTCCCACTTCACAGCTAACAGCAGTTTGTCTCCACCAGCAGTCAGGTCCCCCCCATTTACATTCTCCCCCACTGGACATGTAAGACACCAATCATGCCCAGACACAAAAAAGTCAAAATGGACCCACTGCCTAAACACGCCTAAAATGGCCCACAGGACGTCGTACATTTTGAATTTCGTGGCCAGTTTAGCTGTTTTCCACATGTTGTATTTTAACAAACTCCTCCTACAGAATTAATCAGATTTACTTTAAAACTGTTGTGTGCCATCTATGATCCATCTGTGAACAAAAGTCATCAAAAGATTTAGCTGTCACTGAAGGGCGTGGCCATGGCCCCCCCAACACATCTACATGACAATATTCAGTCATAGTTGTAGCGCCACCTGCTGTCAACAGGAAATGACATGTTTTAGACTTTGATGTGATCGTCCCAACAGGTTGACAATATCTGATTCAGATGTGGTCAGAAAAGCTTTATGTTGTTGATAATACTGTAATGTGATGGTGTTTCCCTGACAGCACGTCAAACTTTGATTTTTCAGTGACACAGGAAGTTACTGTAATTTCTGTATATATTGTCCAGTCCACCCTAAATTCCACCTGTCTGATCAGAGTCCCGTCCTGAAGACGTCTACATGTGACTCAGACAGGACAGTCAGCTGCAGCATCATGTTAGAGTCTGAATTTAGAGAAGAGTGAGAAGTTCTGTTCAGAGCGGAGCTGAAATAAAAGCTCCTCATTGGTGGAGCTGTAGCCTTGTTAACAATCTTAAATACCAATCAGACTTCATGATGATCACGATGAGATTCAAACCTAAATGATTATATTTAGACAGAAGGTCACAGTGACGGTGATTTAATGGCTTCATGTCACAAACCTTGTTTAAACAGAATCAGTTTTACTGGGATCAGCAGGTTATACAGTAATGAAGCCTGCAAACATGTTGGTGATGCTTGTTATGCCCTGGCCTAGGGGAAACCTTGGCACAACACGAGTAGGTGCTCCCCCAGTCTTCCCACCACAAGAAAGGCCAGCAACATCCAGTACAAGGTTCAAAAGGTGCAGTTTTTATTTCGCTTCAGAGGGGGGAAAATGCCAACATAACAAACAAAAGGTACTCTAAATTAACCCTAACTTCCCTAACAAAATAAAAAGGTAAATAAATGACAAAGCTCTAACCTACCTCCTATAAACAAAGTAAACAGGAGAAAATGGGTTCAAAAGAAAAGGCTCCTCCCTCCTACGTACTGCTCTACTATTTACAGATATTTACAAAATTGATGTTTTAACTTACTCTACCCTCAATCAGAACAAGCTTCAGAAAAACTCCTCAGAGCACAAACTATCTCATCACAACGTTTAACAGCTTACTATGGACACACAACCATCTCAACATGCCGACGTTTCAGGGTGGTGGAAAGGCTGCAGGGGAGGGAGAGCGAAGTCGGCGCGAGGTTCAAATAGGCCAGGGGTTCCGCCCCCTGACCAATCGCGTGTCAGCAAACAGACGAGGCAGCCAATCGTCGGACAGCACCTGCTCCCAATTCACTCACTCACTGATTCCTACTGGAGGGAGAGAGAGAGAGAATACACACACACCAAAGAGAGGAGACACTGCGACAGAAAAACATGCACAAACATCACAAATGACCCACAGGGTCATAACACCCCCCTATCTAAAAATCGGACATTTACCCCCTAGCGTAAATGTGCGATTCAATGCGACCTAGACAGAGTGTCAGCAATGACGTTTTCAAGTCCCTTTTTATAACGGATCTCAATATTAAAGTCTTGGAGCAATAACGACCAGCGCATAAGGCGTTGGTTACTGTTCTGCATCCGAGTCAGAAACACGAGAGGGTTGTGGTCAGAGAACACGACAGTTGGCACGGAACTGGAACCAAGGTACACCTCGAAATGCTGTAGAGCCAATAATAAGGCCAATGCTCTCTTTTTCAATAGTGCTGTAGTGTAACTGGTGTTTTTTTAACTTTTTAGAAAAGTAACATACCGGATGATCGACGCCACGCTCATCCTCCTGCAGGAGCACCGCGCCCGCGCCGAGCGCGCTAGCATCCACCTCCAGTTTGAAGGGGCGCGTGAAGTTTGGAGCGGCGAGCACAGGAGCACTGCAGAGGAGAACTTTGGCAGCTTCAAAGGCCGCTTGACACGTTTCTGACCACCGGAATGGCGATTTAGGGCTTGCTAAACTAGTAAGCGGAGCAACAACATCAGAAAAATTTTTACAGAACGCCCGGTAATATCCAGCCATCCCCAAAAAACGGCGGAGCTCACGACGGATTTGGGGAGCCGGAAAATCAGCAATTGCTTGCACTTTGGCCGCAACGGGGCAAACTTGGCCCTGACCGACTTTTTTACCCAAGTAGGTGACAACTGCCTTACCAAACTCACATTTGGCCAGGTTAAGCGTCAGAGAGGCAGCGCGCAAACGATCAAAAATCTCACGAAGTGTTATCACATGGTCAGTCCATGAAGCAGAAACAAATAAATCCATCAACGGCAAAAACACGAGGAACAAGACCAAAAAACACAAGGAATCAGGATACAACCAGGAACACTGACAAGACAAGTAACAAGTACGAACCGACACTGAGGAAGGGGACACAAAGGCTTAAATACACCAAGGGAGAGGGAGGATAACGAGACACAGGTGAGTGGACAACAGGTGAACCAAATCAATAATCAGAAAAGAGCGGGAAAAGAACAAAGACAGGAAGTAAAGACAAGACACATGAAGGAGGACCAAGACTAAAAAATAAAACAGGAAGTGACTAGGAAAACTCCAAAACCATGACAGTCAAAGACAGGAACAACAAAGACACACAAGGGGAACCCAATACTACAAAATAAAACAGGAAATGACCAACAAAACACAACCATGACAGTACCCCCCTTCAAGGGACGGATCCCAGACGTCCCAAAAAACAAAGTCCAAAACAAAGTCACTCGAGTCCACAAGGAGCTGGGTGGGTGGAGGGGGCCCGGAGGAGGGACAAAACAGAGCGTCACTAAGCTCAGGCACACAGCCTGGCAACAACAAAAGGTAGGGTCCATAAGTCCGTAAACCCGTGGCAGGGCAGGGGCCAGGTCGAAGCCTCAGGCGGGCGGCCTGGAGGCAGGGCAGAGGCGGAGCTGGAGACCTCAGGCGGGCGGCCTGGAGGCAGGGCAGAGGCGGAGCCGGAGACCTCAGGCGGGCAGCCTGGAGGCAGGGCAGAGGCTGAGCCGGAGATCTCAGGCGGGCGGCCTGGAGTCCACCCAGGGGAGCAGAGCCGATCAGGAGGTCGACAACGAAGGCGAGACCCCTCAGGGGGACGAGCAGGAGGCCGGCGGCGAAGGCGAGACCCCTCAGGGGGACGAGCAGGAGGCCGGCGGCGAAAGCGAAGACGAGACCCCTCAGGAGGACGAGCAGGAGGCCGGCGGCGAAGAAGAGACCCCTCCGGGGGCCGAACATGAGGCCACAGGCGAAGGCGAGACCCGTCGGGAGGACGAGCAGGAAGCCACAGACGAAAGCGAGACCCGTCGGGAGGACGAGCAGGAGGCCACAGGCGAAGGCGAGACCCGTCGGGAGGACGAGCAGGAAGCCACAGACGAAGGCGGGACCCGTCGGGAGGCCGGCGGCACTGGCGAAGATGAAGGCGGGACCCCTCTGAAGGCCGGCGGCGCTGGCGAAGACGAAGGCAGGTCCCCTCTGAAGGTGACTGTGGCCCAGTCAGGACTAGGAGTGGCTGCGATGATGTAGACGGCCCAGCCAGAACAGGAAGAGGCTGCGGAGGCGATGTAGACGACCCAGCCAGAGCAGGAACAGGAAGGGGCTGCGGCGGCGACGTAGACGGCCCAGCCGGAGCAGGAAGAGTCACTGATGATCCCACCAGAACAGGAGGAGGCTGCGACCCAGTCAGAACAGGAGCAGGCGCCGACGGTCCAGCCGGAGCAGGAGGTGGTGGCGACAGTCCCACCGGAGCAGGAGGAGGCGGCGACTGTCCCACCGGAGCAGGAGGAGGCGGCGACAGTCCCACTGGAGCAGGAGGAGGCTGCGGCCCAGCCAGAACAGGAGGAGGCTGCGGCCCAACCAGGACAGGAGACGATGGCGATGACCCAGCCAGAACAGGAGACGATGGCGACAGCCCAGCTGGAACAGAAGATAGCTGCGGCGGCCCCATCTGAACAGGACATGGCTGCGGCCCAGTCGGAAGAGATGATAGCTGCGGCCCAACCGGGACAGGAGATGGTGACGGTGACCCAGCCGGAACACGATATGGCTGCGGCGACCCCACCGGGGCTGGAGATGATGGCGACGGCCCCACCGGAAGAGAAGATGGTGGCGACGGTCCCACCGGGACAGGAGGTGGTGGCGGTGACCCAGCCGGAACAGGATATGGCTGCGGCGACTCCACCGGGGCTGGAGATGATGGCGACGGCCCCACCGGAAGAGAAGATGGTGGCGACGGTCCCATCGGGACAGGAGGTGGTGGCGGTGACCCAGCCGGAACAGGATATGGCTGCGGCGACCCCACCGGGGCTGAAGATGATGGCGACGGCCCCACCGGAAGAGAAGATGGTGGCGACGGTCCCACCGGGACAGGAGGTGGTGGCGGTGACCCAGCCGGAACAGGAGAAACGAAGGCTGGGTTGCTGGGCAGCGAAACCTCCTTGGTGCTGGGCAGCAAAACCTCCGTGGCGCTGGGCAGCGAAACCTCCGTGAGGCTGGGCAGCAGAACCTCCGTGAGGCTGGGCAGCAGAACCTCCGTGGCGCTGGGCAGCAGAACCTCCGTGGCGCTGGGCAGCAGAACCTCCGTGGCGCTGGGCAGCAGAACCTCCGTGGTGCTGGGCAGCTGGGGTTCGAGGACGCTGGGCAGCTGGGGTTCGAGGACGCTGGGCAGCTGGGGTTCGAGGACACTGGGCAGCTGAGGTTCTGAGATGCTGGGCAGCTGAGAGGCATGACGTCGGTGAGAGCCACGCTTGCGTCTGGGATGTCTCTGAGTCACTGGTGTAGGAGCAGGATCCGGCAAAGAACTGGCTGACAGAGGAGCTGGCTTAGCAGGTGGCTGGTGGCTAACAGAGTCCAAGCTGGGCTCAAAATCTGGGCTGTTCATAGAAGCCAATTCAGCCTGCAAGTCTCTTTTAAGGTCTAAAATCACTGCCAAGTACTTGGTTATCACAGGAAAAACCAAAATTTTGGGCCTTGAAAGAGTCTTTTCCACCAGTGAGCAAACAAAAAGCCTTTGCTTCAAATCAGTGCAACCCACAATGGTTCTGTTCAATTGCTCAACTTCAGAGCAGGCCTTTTTCAGGTCCTCCACAAGCGAAAAGTCTGCTGGGTCCATATTGGTCGGTTCGTTCTGTCACAGTTTTCAGGGGTTTACAGGTAGGACCCAAATGCAGACCGAGACAGTGGAGCAGTTCAATTAAGTTTAATGAAAAAGCTCAAACTGATCCAAAAACACTACAACAAAAAGAGGCAACAGCAAGTCTTAAAACAAGGCAGGGAAAAATGCAACACACACAAAAAAACTACTGAGGCAAAAGGGAGTCAAGGCAACAAAATCCAGGGAATGCAAAAAATCAAAGTCCATCATGGGGCGTACTAGACGGTGACTGTGAGGTTGATGGACTGGCTGCCGCAGCGGCTCCCCGCTCCAGCTCCAGAGCTTTCAACTTTAAAGCCATGGCTTCCACCTCCAACTCCCGATTTCTCACTTCCACCTCCCTTATGCGCAGAGTTAACCTGAGCTCCTTGGTCGTCATGCCAGTTTTAACTGGGAGGGTATGGAGTGGGGCAGGAAT
The DNA here is from genome assembly GCA_034769285.1 of Lutjanus argentimaculatus. Lineage (NCBI taxonomy): Eukaryota > Metazoa > Chordata > Actinopteri > Lutjaniformes > Lutjanidae > Lutjanus > Lutjanus argentimaculatus. The sequence continues at coordinate 128,235 of JAWZSL010000073.1, read as the reverse complement.
GCCAGGCACAGCACCGAGCTCAGCCCCCTCTGCAGAGGCCGGCTCTCCAAACAAACCCCTTTCACGTAGCTTTTTAAACAGAAGCTCTTTCAACTCCTGCTTCTTAGTGTTTAGTGGCACAGTCACATCAAAAGCATCTGCTATCAAAATCAGATCAGTCTTGTTGCACTTCTCGATTTTATCAATTGTCGGATTAGTAACAAAATCATCCAATTTAAACTCCATATTCGCCACCCCCACAAAAGAAAAAAACTGCCAACCCACAAGCGGAGACAACGAGGAAGAAAACAGACAAACTTACCGGACACACTGATGAACGACAAGACAAAGAACGGACGAGCCCCCAAATCATGTTATGCCCTGGCCTAGGGGAAACCTTGGCACAACACGAGTAGGTGCTCCCCCAGTCTTCCCACCACAAGAAAGGCCAGCAACATCCAGTACAAGGTTCAAAAGGTGCAGTTTTTATTTCGCTTCAGAGGGGGGAAAATGCCAACATAACAAACAAAAGGTACTCTAAATTAACCCTAACTTCCCTAACAAAATAAAAAGGTAAATAAATGACAAAGCTCTAACCTACCTCCTATAAACAAAGTAAACAGGAGAAAATGGGTTCAAAAGAAAAGGCTCTTCCCTCCTACGTACTGCTCTACTATTTACAGATATTTACAAAATTGATGTTTTAACTTACTCTACCCTCAATCAGAACAAGCTTCAGAAAAACTCCTCAGAGCACAAACTATCTCATCACAACGTTTAACAGCTTACTATGGACACACAACCATCTCAACATGCCGACGTTTCAGGGTGGTGGAAAGGCTGCAGGGGAGGGAGAGCAAAGTCGGCGCGAGGTTCAAATAGGCCAGGGGTTCCGCGTGTCAGCAAACAGACGAGGCAGCCAGTCGTCGGACAGCACCTGCTCCCAATTCACTCACTCACTGATTCCTACTGGAGGGAGAGAGAGAGAGAATACACACACACCAAAGAGAGGAGACACTGCGACAGAAAAACATGCACAAACATCACAAATGACCCACAGGGTCATAACATGCTTCTATTATTACTGAACTCCTAATGATAAGATTATATTATATATCAGATTATAGATTATATTTCAGTGTTTTTTCTCATCTGTTTAATGTGTCTTTAAAAAGTCAGGTTGGAATCCAAGATCGTTGCTAAATATTTAGATTATTTGTCCACTGACACAGAGCTGTGGATACACTGTTAGTTTATTTACAGAATATTTTGTTAAAGTTTTCTTCACATTAAGAGTCAGACATGAACCACTCAGACACTTTATGAAGTGTTTATAGAGCTTCATGGTCTCAGCGTCTGTAACATGAGTGTTGTACATGACCGTGTCATCAGCACACATCTGGATCTCCACATCATCACAAACTGATGGAGATCATTCATGAATAAACTGAACAACAGGAGGCTCAGATCAGACCCCTGTGGTACTCCCAGTGTACATGATTTTATTTATAATTATTTATACCATCACACTGTAAATGACCAGATATTAAGGATAAAGTTGAAATCTTGACAACTTTGACAGAAGTATCAGATGACTCAGTGTGTCAGGTGCTTTATGCAGGTGCAGAAACACACCCTCCTTTATTTCATTTATCTCATTCAGTCTTTATTATTTCCATGAAGCAGCAGCCTCTGTAGAATAACTGTTCCTGAACCCAAACTGTATAAGGTGGAGGAGATGTTTATTGTGACACCAGCTGTTCTGCAGCTGCCTTTTCAAACACTTCAGGCATCAACACCTGGGTGCACTGCAGCTATCTGAAGTTTAATTAGGGTAAATCTGAGGTTATTCTTGTTGCTGCACTTTGTAAAGTTTCTGATTTAAATCCCTTGTTCACTGGTTTCTTTTTATCTCCTGTTGCTGAGGTCAAAAATCTTTAAACTCTGGACTTCAGACATGTCGTTCCTGAATGACCTTCTTCCACCTGAAGAACATCTTCAGACCATCGTCCCCTCTGTCCTGCTCTGTCACAGAGACTCTGATTCACACCTTCACTACATCAGGACTAGATCACTGTAACCTTCTCCTCTGTCAGCCAACTCAGGGTCTCTGCTGCTTTCAACAAGGATTCAGATTTAAGATCTTTATATAAGACAAAGATAAATAAAATGTTTATGTTAAATATTCATCTTCTCTCAGTCCAGAATAAACCAGAGATGATAATCAAGTGAACTCACTGTGTGACCTGACCTGAACATTAATGCTAACAGCTAATAAAGATAATAAAGCTAATAATCAATCAAACATGTTTGATGTTTGTTGAATTAAACCTTTTCACATCGTTCTGTGTTCTGATATGTTCACAGACCTGCTGATTCTTCACAGTCTGATGATCTGAAGTTACTGACTTGAAGAAGTTTGACACAAGTTAACATTAGCTCATTATGCTAAGCTATCACTGATGTAACTTAAAAAACACACTAACACTATCAATCTCTGTGTATTGATCAGGGTGGTGATTGATGACGGGACAGGTGAGGCTCACGTCTGGTTCTCAGGTGCTCTGGTTCGTCCTCTGCTGCGATTGGCTGATTCTCAGTGGGAGGGGCTTCAGAGAGCGCTCAGGGTCAGAGGTCACATCAGGGTCTACCCTCGGGGGCGGAGCCTGGTCAGTACCACTTCCTGTTTGACATCACAGCAGCTGTCTGTCAACCAATTACAATGTCTTTGTGTCTTTAACTGTCTCAGGTGTGTTTACCTGTGTGTGTCTGTCTCAGGTGTATTTACCTGTGTGTGTCTGTCTCAGGTGTATTTACCTGTGTGTCTGTCTCAGGTGTGTGTGTGTGTGTGTGTGTGTGTGTGTGTGTGTGTGTGTGTGTCTGTCTCAGGTGTATTTACCTGTGTGTGTCTGTCTCAGGTGTGTGTGTGTGTGTGTGTCTGTCTCAGGTGTATTTACCTGTGTGTATCTGTCTCAGGTGTATTTATCTGTGTGTGTCTGTCTCAGGTGTATTAACCTGTGTGTGTCTGTCTCAGGTGTGTTTACCTGTGTTTTTCTCAGGTGTGTGACTCTGATGACGCTCTCCTCCACTACCTGGTGTGTGTGTGCAGCAGTGAAGTTGTGTGTCGTCAGCTCTCTCTTATCTGCAGGAAACACAACAACCACAGACCAGAAGGTAATCAATATGTAATCAATAATCAATCAGTATTTCAGGTTAACCTCAGTATTGTCTCGTGTTTGTGTGTCAGTAACTTCAAGAACGCTTCAGTTTCTGATTAGTTTGTTTCTGATCAGGTTGAATGACGTGTGTTTTAATCTGTTGTATTTGAACAGATCAATAAATCATCTGTTTATCTTGAAGAACATTAATCATCATCGTTCTCCTACAGAGAACCTCACCTGCAGAACGGCAGCCATGTTGATTCAGGTTCATGTTGTGTGTTTCAGAGATGAAGAGGTTCAGTCGAGGAGAACGAGACTTCATGACCAAGATGACTCGTCCTCTGCAGCTCACCTGTCTGCTCATCACCACTCACTGAGCTCACCTGTACAGACAGGAGCAGGCGGAGCCAACTCACCTGTCTGCACATCAACACTCACTGAGCTCACCTGTACAGACAGGAAGAGGCGGAGCTAGATCACCTGCACTTCAGCACTTCTCATTCATTTGAATGTAATTTAGCTTCATGTTTACAGAACAAGATGTTTAGTGTTCACTCTGTTCTATTTAATTTGATTTGATCAGTTACATGTTGTCATGGCAACACAACAGTCATGCTCATAACATGCTGATTCCAAAAACATTGGGATGTTGTGTAATTGTGATTTATAACAACTTTTACACCAATATTCAATTAAATCCTACACAAAGATATTAAAGATATTTAATGTTCAAGCTGATAAACTTTACTGTTTTTTGTAAATATTCAGTCATTCTGTTCTGACAGGAGCAACAACAGACTGAAAGGTATGGAACGTTCCTAAAACAGCTGTTTGAAACGTTCCACAGGTAAACAGGTGAGTTGGTAACAGGTGACAGGATCATGATTGGGTATTAAAGGGGCGTCCTGGAAAGACTCAGTGGTTCACCAGCATGATGGGGTGAGGTTCACCACTTTGTGAAAAAACAGTTTCAGAACGTTTGTCAACACAAAACTGCAGGAATTTATAGATTTCACCATCTACAATCCATAATATCATGAAAAGATTCAGAGAATCCAGAGAAATCTCTGCACGTAAGGAACAAGACTGAAAACCAACACTGAGTGTCTGTGACCTTTGACCCCTCAGGCAGCACTGCATTAAAAACTGCATTAAAAACCCACATCATTGTATAAAGGATACTACATGGGCTCAGGAACACTTTGGAAAACCGTTGTCAGTAAACACAGTTTGTCTCTTCAGCTACAAATACAAGTTAAGACTCGACCATGCAAAGAGAAAGACATATATCAACAACATCCAGAAACACTGCAGACTTCTCTGGGCCCGAGCTCATCTGAGATGGACTGACGCAAAGTGGAAAAGTGGAAAAACTTGTAAAGACAGCAGCTGTGATGGTTTGGGGGGGTTTGGAGCCACATATGCTGCCATCCCTGACGTCTGTCTCAGAGACGTCCCTGATTATTTCAGAGAGACGATGCTGAGACACATTGTGGACGTGTTCCAACAGTGAGTCCTCGTAGTAAAAGAGTTCAGGTACTAGACTGACCTGCCTGCAGTCCAGACCTGTCTCCCATTGAAAATGTGTGGTGCATGTCACAGTTTCATCCTCCCTGTCTCTCCTCCTATCCCTCTGCCCCAGAGTTCTCTCATTCTCCCAGTTTCCCTCCTGTCCCTCTGTCACAGTAATTTTCCACTCTCCCTCTTTCTGCTCCACTCTACCTGCCAGCCACTCCCACCTAATCAGCCCAACTCCACTCACCTGCAAGCCCAGCTGCAGCTCATCCCCAATCAGCCCAGCATATCAGTCCCTCCAGCACACTCACTCTTTGTCAGATCGTTCTCAACCTGCATGGAAGCCTTTCCAGTTCTCCTGACCTGTCTGTTCTCTGGTTACAAACCCTGCCTGCCTTGGACTCACCTGCCTCGTCTGTTTTCTGGGAAACCACCACAGCCTTCTGTTCCTGATCCAGTGATCTGCCTCTGGGTTCCTGATTTCTGTCTGCCTGTCCCCGTGGCTGTTTGGTGTTTCCCTCCTGTGATGTAGCAGTGTGTCTGGCCTGTCTGCTCATTTGGTCCCCGCTTCGCTGTCTGGTCTGCCTCTGCTCGCCTGGTCTGTCTACCCGCCTGGTCCCGACTTCTCCGTCTGGTCCTCATTACCCTGTGGCTCATCCCTCATCTGCTCATCTGTCTGGTCAGTCTGCTCCCTCTGTCCCTCAGTTTGGCTCTACCCATTCCTCGAGCCTGGACCCCAGAGACTTTGTGTGGGCTCTGAGCTTGAAGAACTATCTGGACTTGTTGTTTCATTGTCTGCCCTGGATTCTGATCAGCCTCTGTAAATAAAGGTCATTACCAACACACTCTGTTTGGTGTGCTGCATCTGGGTCCAAACCATACTCGTTACAGTGCATTATGAAGCACAAAATATGACAACAGAGACCAAACAGGACTGTTGAGCAGCTGAAGTCATATATCAAGTAAGAATGAGACAGAATTTCACTTTAAAACTTCAACTAACACTGACTGAGTGTTAAAAGAACAGCTGATGTATCACAGTGAGAAACATGCTGCTGTCACAACACAATGACTGCAGATTTACTGAAAAATATAAACTTTATCAGTTTCAACAGGAAATATCTGATCTTTGTTCTGAATTCAACTGAATATAGGTGGAAAATCATTGATAAATCATTGCATTCTGTTTTTTATTGAAGTTTTACACAACTTCACAACTATTTTTGGATTGAGGTTCTACCTGACAGTCACACCTGAGTCAGGTAAAAAAATCTATCAATAAATAAAACAAGACAAAGGGAGCAGAGGATATTTTCAGATATATATTTGAGTAAAAACAGAGTTACTACAGGTCCTAAAAGTCTTTAAAAGGTTTAGATTATGTCAGTTTATAGTTTAATCTGAAATATGTATTTATTTAAACATGTAACAAACATGTTCTGTATATTTAATTATTAGTCAAACAACAAGAGTTGACAGGGTATCCGCGGGGTCTAAAAAAGTCTTAAATCCAATAATTTGAATTTAAGGCCTTAAAATGTCTAAAATTCTCCTAAAATCTCATAAAAGGTCTTAAATACGATTTTGAAAGGTCTTAAAAATCTATTGACGTTACTTTTATTTAAAACATGCATAAACTTCAGTCTCGCTTTGAAATGTTTCGATTTTTGAGGACGCTATAACGTAACTACAAAGCGGAACAAAATGTAGGCTACCTGTGCTGCCCGGTCAGAATTTATCGAACACCACCAGCTATTGCTGTGCACGCGCAGCTGTGTGTTGACAGCTTAGTTAGCATAGCAGCGGAGAAAACTTTAAACAGAACCGAATTACAGTACTTGCATGCATGGGTAAGTGCAAGTTTAATGATTTGTGGCTTCAGGACAAACAGTTCAGTGCATGGTTGAAGCCGGTGGAGGGAAACGCATATGAAGCACACTGCACTTTGTGCAAGAAAACTTTAAAACTTGGAACATTGGGCATCAAGGCATTGGAATCCCATTGCAAATCGGAAAAGCACAAGGCGGTCATAAAATGCCAGCAGCAAACGCCGTCAATCAGCCACTATTGCTCCACATCAGGAGCCAGAGCATCGAGGTCCAGCGCGACCCAGTCTGCTGCAACTCCAGTCGACCTCCAGACAGCGTTTGGGTCTACGCCGACACTAAAAGCGGAGGTGCTATGGACTTTTCATACGGTAACTTAGCACCAGTCATATACTGGTAATGAGAACATTGATGAGCTGTTCCAGATTATGTTCCCGGATTCAGAGAGAGCAAAAACGTTTAAGTGTGGAAAAGACAAGACGGCGTACATAGCGCGATTTGGATTAGCCAATTACATCAAGAGAGACCTCATCTCCAAAGTTAAGGGCCCGTTCGTGCTGATGTTCGACGAAAGCCTGAATCAAACGAACAAGACCAAGCAGTTGGAACCTGCATGTGCGTTTTTGGGAAGGCGAGCAGGTCCAGTCAAGGTACCTGGGGTCCCAGTTTATGGGGCATGCGACAGCTCAGGACTTACTGAAACATGTCAAGGTAAGTAACATAGCATTCATGATTTTTTTTTCTTATCATCAGGACATACTAGATTATAATACCAGAAGTACTAAACATAGCATTGCATAATTTTTATTTTAATTTTTCATGATTTTTTTTTCTTATCATCAGCACATACTACATAAAAATACCACTCTTTAGTGACAGCTTGTGTGTGTGGGGGGGTCTATGTGTGGGTCTGTGTGTGTATGTGTGTGTGTATCTGTGTGTGAGTGTGAGTGTGTATGTGAATGTATGTATTTATGTATCTCATGTATGCATATATGTGTGGGTGGGAGGGTCAGGTTTTCTTGATTTTCTTTTCTTGTTTCTCTTTGTTGTTTTTTATCCTCTGTGAGGCACTTTGTGCTACCCAGTGTATGAAAAGTGCCATATAAATAAAGATTGATTGATTGATTGATTGATTGATTGATTGATTGATGACCAGAAGTAAGAGAAAAAGACTCAGACAATAACTTGAACTATAAAATTGCAATGGTCAGATTTAATGCATTTATTTATTTATTTTCATCTCAGGAGTGTGTGGACCAACTTAACCTCAGAAACCTAGTGTCCATCTCCATGGATGGGCCCAATGTGAATTTCAAATTTTTGGAACTTTGTATGCAGAACTGAATGGAGGTGCTCAGCTTGTTTCCGTGGGCAGCTGTGGACTGCACACATTGCATAATGCTTTTAAAAGTGGATTCACCATGTGGCAGCTGGACAAACTTTTGAGAGCCATGCACAACCTATTCCACAACGTACCAGCAAGGAGAGAAGATTACAGCGCTGTCACAAAATCCACCATCTTCCCCTTACCGTTTTGTGGTCATCGGTGGATAGAGAACTTGCCTGTGGTAGAGAGGGCTATTGAAGTCTGGCCATCACTTCAGCAGTATATGGATGCAGTGAGAAGAAAGAAACTCGCAAACCCGGGGACAGCATCCTTTGACACAATCGGAGCAGCCCTGAAAGATCCACTCATCTTGGCAAAGTTAGAGTTCTACATGACTGTTGCCAGGACATTCAATCCCTTTTTGAAGAGGTATCAAACAGACGAGCCAGTGATGCCTTTCTTCAGCAAAGACTTGGCTGAACTGATCAAGGTAATGATTTATATGGAAAGCACATCACATGATCATCACAGCATTCTTGTCACTATAGATAAGACCTAGCTAATTGATGTGTTCACTGTGTTATGGAAGAATAGATACAGATACATTTGTCAATTTTTGTTCATGCATTAGAATTTTGATAATGATGCATTGTGGATATGGGGACTACTTTTGAGATTCTCTTTTGACAGAGTCCACTCAGGCGCTTTGTCAAGCGAGAGGTCCTGCAAGACATCAGCACACTGCAGCTAACCAAACTAGATGTAGCTGATAAAAAAAACTGGCACCAGCCAAAGCACATCGACATCGGCTTTGGTGCTGAGTCAGCCCTCAAGGTAGTATGATCATTTAGAAAGATAATTTTATAAATTGTAGTCAGGATGCAAGCAGCACATATCATTTTATTAAAAGTACTATTTACAGCTTATTCCCCTTTTCAGAGCAGCAACAGTTCAGAGCTCAGAGTCCTTCAATTTAGAATGGATTGCATACAGGGACTGTCAAACATCGTCAGTAAAGTGCAGGAGAAGAGCCCCCTGAAATATCCAACAGTTAGGCACATGGCGTGTCTGGACCCCTCTGCCATTTTCAGACACCCAGACAGGTGCAAGAGGCAGATGAAATGTCTTGTTCAGACATTTCTGCAAGACAAACAGCTGACAGGAGGTGTTTCTGCTGGTAGGAATAGTTGTAGAATTTTAGTTCTGGTTTTGAACAAAAGTAAGAGGTCGGCACTAGCATAGTGAACAGTAAATAGTCTGTGTGTTACAGCCAGACTTTTTTGCTACACTTTTAAATTGACAAGTAATTTATTAGTAACAGGCCAATCATAGACATAAATTCACATAATCAATTGTAGTACTATTTCTACAAGTTTCTCTATTTTCAGTTGACCTATAATTTTCTGTGCGCTTTTTTTTTCTCTACTGGATCTCTTACTTTTGTTATTTTTTTTCCACATGGTCTTGCACCTGTTCTGTGTGCATTTGCTCATGTGTTGTATTGGAATAGGCTTTGACATTGTACACCATTATAACCAAATTTAGAACAGTGACTTTCTTCACCATTATAACCATTACAGGATGTTGATATAATGTAATGATTTATCTACTCCCTTTTTCTTGTCCCCTGTCAGGAGTAGAAACCAATGTATTGACCTATGTCCCACATGGACTGGAAAACAAGCATTGAACTATTAAACTCTCTGAGGAAGCATTAATCATGCAACACATAGATACATCCTTAGTGATGAACTTATGAACTAGTGAAACTGCACAGGTACTCGTGATGAACCCCAGATCACGCTTTCCCCCTTGCAAATTCTAGAAGTAAATGGACTATTGGGCAATAGGCCAGCCAAATTTGGCATTAGATCGAGATATGAAACTCTACAGACAGTCACGTACAGAATATCAAATTTAGGAAATAAGCACTAGGCACCTAGCTGTTTTACATTTCAGGGCGCTGTCCTCCAGGATTGGCGGAGACGCGTGTCAGAAGGATGAGACCTACCCGGTGAACCAACGAAGGGAGAGCTAAGTCTAAACCACGGCCCTCCCCACCACTATAGACCAATTAGATAGTTTACATATTTCTAAATAAAATACCATGTATTCCTAAAATTCGTCACTCTTTCTTTGAGAGGTGGCTACAGCTAACTGCTAACGTGGACTGTTGGTTTCTGAACAAAGAGAGATCCATATACATGCATTTCTATTCTGCCAATGTCAATTAAATACTTTGAATCAGAAATAGATCGTCTCCTGGATTCCTTGCAATAAACGAACACGACTCAACACCCCTTTTCTGGTATCTGATTTGTTATATAGGTGATATCATTCTCCAACAATTTGAGGCCTTCCTGTCCCTTGAGAGCAGAAGCGAAGAGTTCCCCTCCTTCCAACCCATGTAAGAGAGGCTAGACACCTTGTGCGGTTTCCTTCGAAGGCCCTATCCGGAACTTTGGACATTTTGCCAGAAGCTGCTCATTTTGTCCCATGGACAGGCCACTGTGGAGAGAGGTTTTTCTGTAAACAAGGAAACTGAAACGTGTAACATGCAGGAGGACACTGTTGTTGCGCACAGGCTTGTGTGTGATTATGTCACTCAACATGGCGGGGTGACCAAGATTCCCATCATGAAAGAGCTCTTGACTTCTGCGGCATCAGCCAGGTCCAAGTACCATGTCTACCTTGATCAAGAGAGAAGGAAGAAGGAGTCTGATGAACAGGGAAAGAAGAGAAAAGCTTTAGAGGATCACCTGGAAGAACTAAAAAAGAAAAGGAAAACTGTCCAAGAGGTTTCTGAAAGTCTGGCCAGAGATGCAGACAGGCTTTCAGAAGAGGCGGAGGGCAAGGCGGGCACTCAGATGGCCCAGCTCATCACAAAGTCAAATGCTCTGAGGAGGAGCTACAAGGAAAAATTAGCAGAGCTCAAGAATATTGTGGAGGAGATTGCAGCCACGGGACAAGAGCTCAGATAGTTCTTGTGTGCATGCACACACAGGCACACACACACACAATGGCCGTTGGCTGTAGAGTTTACCAATATAGTTTGGCAATTTTTTTATTCTGACTTCCAAACACATCTTGGTTCAAAACAGAGAGGTTTCTGGTGTTTTTAGTTAGGTTAAGCGTTTTGTATTCCAATGTGAAAGAGATGTGAATAAATTCATATACTTTGCAAGTAATTCCGGGCCTCCAATTTTCCTACAAGTCTTTTGTACTTTTTTGCCTGTATCGATGTGAAATGGGTCTTAAATTGTATTCATTATGGTCTTAAAAAAGTCTTAAAAAGTCTTAAATTTGGCTTGTTGAAACCTGCAGAGACCCTGGTTGAGTTTGGACGTTTCTGATAATTTACCTCTGATAATCTGTCAGGTTGTTATTAATGTTTACTGTCAGTGGAAAGTAAAATGTCCTGATCAAGTTTCCTTTTTTTTAATCTTAAGAATTTAAAAATCAGCTGATTTATAGTTAATATTATTAATTCATGGAGCTGCAGAGAATTTACTGAAAACAATAAACTAACAGTGAAGATAAACTGACACAAGCTTCATCTCTGGTTTCCTCTTCCTTCTAATTTTACTTTATTATATTTATTATAATTATACTATGTTATGTTATATTATATTATGTTATGTTATATTATGTTATGTAAGGGATAATGCCCGACGAGGTGTCCATTATCAGAAATGAATGGACGACGCAGAGGCGTGAACCGTCCGACGCAAATGCCATGGTCACTTACGAAAGAAATAAATATTAAATCAATTATTAATACGTTAATGTTGTTTTTTTACCATTAAAATTGTAAGTTTTTCACAAGAAGCGGCTGAGTGGACTATTTAATATCTCTCGTTGTGACGCGTTGCCAAGGTAACCGGCTCTGGCCACAGAACCTGCAGCTCGGTTGGGCGCAGCTGTTATATTAGGTCTAATCAGTGGAGGGAAGTGAGATGATTGCTTAACGTTACGTTAAGTGATACAAAGTATCATTTCACAGGGCAAGTGCACCTCTTACCGCTTGTGTGTGTCCAGAGGATGATGCGAAATTTTGTTTCAAAGAATCAAAGTCCACAGATAGTTTCCTAAATCGTTTTTATTGCAAGAAATATTATCCACCATTCACTCTGATCATTAAATGTGTATCAAGCAAGTAAGTCTATCCTAAATCGTTTTTATAAATATTATCCACCATTCACTCTGTATCAAGCAAGTAAGTAAGTAAGGTAAGCAAGACAGAAAGACAGGCGACGAACAATTTAAAATTAAATGCAACATTGCCGTTGATCGTGAAATTTGATAGAGATACTGGCATGTCCATCATAGTGGCATTGGAAAGGACGGAGATTTAACGTTTGTGGACCCTGACCACTGCTGGTTGAGACGTTGCGGGACGACAAAATGTTGCTCCATTCTCGTCTCTCCTGGACTGACGGAGCCCAATAAGCCTGCAGGCTGCTTTCACAGCGATGCCCCGTCACAGACATGATCTGGCGTGTCTTCAGCCCGGCGTCTGAGAGTTGACCCACAGCCGTGCTCTGGAGGCTGTGGTTCGTGTAAATCCGCGACAGACCCACCTTAAAGAAACAATAATAAACACACAGGCTATTAATGAGGGCAGAAGAGGGGTTAGGCATAATACATAGGGCTACATTATTATTAGAATTGTACAGACCTCTTCACTGATTTTTTTTAGCATGTCTCCCAGGTAGTGGACACCCATCGGCTCCCTGGAGTACCACACATCAGATGCCACGGTGATGGAGCGCTTCGGGTGCAGATGAAAAGATTTTGCGTCTGGGGGACATTTAGAGATGTACTTCTTGAAACTTTTTACTGGGCACAGGGGATCCCCGGGCCTTGCGAACATAAAACCTCTTAGGTTTTGCTTGTGTGGGTCATTTGGATCTTTATTATTTTTAGTGTCAGGATTATGCACTAGGCTGACGTATTCAATGCCATCCTCGTCTCTCTGGATGCTGAAAGATGTCATGGTCAGCTCACGGTTCCCCTCCCTGCCACGCCGAGCCAAACACAGCTGGATGTCAAACCACACCTTTCTGACGAGGCCGAGGGGCGTATCGGGAGACAGCGCAGATGAACATCTGATTATCTCAAGGTCCGACTCAGGGATACGGGGATGGTGGAAACTGGTGTCTTTCCCACTCTTTCTGTAACGCTTCAGTATCGCCTTAAAAACCGCATTACTGCTCTTGAACACAGTGTCGCTAATGATGTTGACGTCTCTTAAGTGGCGATTAATGCCGGCTCTCAAACTCCTCAAACTGGAAACACTGTATTCTCCTCCTTCCTTAGTCGACTGGACAGACGCATAAAACAGTCACAAAATGTCATTGAGAGTAGTGGCAGTGTAGCTCTCAAAGTTGATGTCCATGTTTTTCTGAGCCAGGAAGTCTCTTAATGTTGTAACTGCCCATTTCGTGGTTTTCTTTGTGTTTACCTCGTCCTTGTCATCCTCTAAATTGTTCAATTCCTCCGGTGTCACCTCCTTGTGTCGCATCTCCTTCTTCTTATATTCTCTTCTCTCTTTCTCTTCTGCTGCGTCTTCAAAATGATCAAATTCACCAAGTAGGTTAAAGGAAACTATAAAATCACTCATGTTTTGTCTACTGTCTTGCCGTTGTGATAAATAAACTGTGAAATAACGTATGTTAATGTATGTTCTGAGTTTCTGTTGCCACGGTTACCAACTAGCGTTTGAGCCAGCGCAATAATTTAGAACAATCAGGCTATTTGACCGGAACTTTTTTATAGGTGTCCTACAACACTTTTTAACGGACACCCTGCAGCCAATCAGAATCGAATATTCACCCAGACCATGGTATAAGTTATATTATATTATGTCATGTTATATTATGTTATGTTATGTTAAATTATGTTATATTATATTATATTATATTGTGTTGTTATATTATGTTATGTTATATTATATTATGTTATGTTACATTATGTTATGTTATGTTATGTTATATTATGTTATATTATATTAGGTTATATTATGTTATGTTATATTAGGTTATGTTATCGTATGTTATGTTTTGTTATATTATGTTATATTATATTATGTTATGTTATGTTATGTTATGTTATGTTACGTTATGTTATGTTATATTATGTTATGTTATGTTATGTTATGTTACGTTATGTTATGTTATATTATGTTATATTATATTATGTTATGTTATGTTATATTATATTGTGTTATATTATGTTATATTATATTATGTTGTGTAATGTTATATTATATTATGTTTTGTTATGTTATGTTATATTATCCATCCATCCATCTTCTTCCGCTTATCCGGGTCCGGGTCGCGGGGGCAGCAGTCTAAGCAGGGACGCCCAGACTTCCCTCTCCCCAGACACTTCCTCCAGCTCTTCCAGGGGAAATCCCGAGGCGTTCCCAGGCCAGCCGAGTGACATAGTCCCTCCAGCGTGTCCTGGGTCTTCCCTGGGGCCTCTTCCCAGTGGGGCATGCCCGGAACACCCTCCCAGGAAGGCGTCCAGGAGGCATCCGGTATAGATGCCCGAGCCACTTCAACTGGCTCCTCTCGATGTGGAGGAGCAGCGGCTCTACTCTGAGCTCCTCCCGGGTGACAGAGCTCCTCATCCTATCCCTAAGGGAGCGCCCCGCCACCCTGCGGAGGAAACTCATTTTGGCCGCTTGTATCCAAGATCTCGTTCTTTCGGTCATGACCCAGAGTTCATGACCATAGGTGAGGGTAGGAACGTAGATTAACGGGTAAATCGAGAGCTTCGCCTTTCAGCTCAGCTCCTTCTTCACCACGACAGACTGGTACAACGACCGCATTACTGCTGCTGCTGCGCCGATCCGCCTGTCAATCTCACGCTCCATCCTTCCCTCACTCGTGAACAAGACCCCAAGATACTTGAACTCCTCCACTTGAGGCAGGAGCTCTCCTCCAACCCGGAGGGAGCAAACCACCTTTTTCCGGTCGAGAACCATGGCCTCGGACTTGGAGGTGCTAATTCTCATCCCAGCTGCTTTGCACTCGGCTGCAAACTGCCCCAGCACATGCTGAAGGTCAGCGGTCGAAGGAGCCAACAGGACAACATCATCCGCAAAAAGCAGAGATGAGATCCCGTGGTCCCCAAACCGGACTCCCTCCGGCCCCTGGCTGCGCCTAGAAATTCTGTCCATAAAAATAATGAACAGAACCGGTGACAAAGGGCAGCCCTGCCGGAGTCCAACATGCACTGGGAACAGGTCTGACTTACTGCCGGCAATGCGAACCAGGCTCCTGCTTCGGTCATACAGAGACCGTACAGCCCTTAGTAGAGGGCCCCGGACTCCATACTCCCGAAGCACCTCCCAGAGAATGCCACGAGGGACACGGTCGAATGCCTTCTCCAAGTCCACAAAACACATGTGGACTGGTTGGGCAAACTCCCATGAACCCTCAAGCACCCTGCGGAGGGTATAGAGCTGGTCCCATGTTCCACGACCACAACGAAAACCGCATTATTCCTCCTGAATCCGAGGTTCGACTATTGACCGAATTCTCCTCTCCAGTACCCTGGAATAGACTTTACCAGGGAGGCTGAGGAGTGTGATCCACCTATAGTTGGAGCACACCCTCCGGTCCCCCTTCTTAAATAGAGGGACCACCACCCCGGTCTGCCAGTCCAGAGGCACTGTCCCCATTGCCACGCGATGTTGCAGAGGCGTGTCAACCAAGACAGCCCTGCAACATCCAGAGACTTGAGGTACTCAGGGCGGATCTCATCCACCCCCGGTGCCTTGCCACCACTACCTCGGTGACTTCAGCCCGGGTGATGGATTAATCAACCTCTGGGTCCCCAGCCCCTGCTTCCTCTACAGAAGGCGTGACAGTGGGATTGAGGAGATCCTCGAAGTATTCCTTCCACCGCCCGACAATATCCCCAGTCGAAGTCAACAGCTCCCCACCTCCACTGTTAACAGTGTTGGCAGGGTACTGCTTCCCCCCTCTGAGGCGCTGGACGGTTTGCCAGAATCTCTTCGAGGCCGACCGGTTATCCTCCTCCATGGCCTCCCCGAACTTTCCCATACCCGAGTTTTTGCTTCCGCAACTGCCCGGGCCGCAGCACGCTTGGCCTGCCAGTACCTGTCAGCTGCCTCAGGAGTCCCACGAGCCAACCAAGCTTGATAGGACTCCTTCTTCAGCTTGACGGCATCCCTTACTTCCGGTGTCCACCACGGGGTTCGGGGATTGCCACCGCGGCAGGCACCGGAGACCTTACGGCCACAGCTCCGAACGGCTGCGTCAACAATGGAGGCGGAGAACATGGTCCATTCGGACTCAATGTCTCCAGCCTCCCTTGGGATCTGGTCAAAGCTCTCCCGGAGGTGAAAGTTGAAAACCCC
Organism: Lutjanus argentimaculatus; assembly: GCA_034769285.1. Lineage (NCBI taxonomy): Eukaryota > Metazoa > Chordata > Actinopteri > Lutjaniformes > Lutjanidae > Lutjanus > Lutjanus argentimaculatus. The sequence continues at coordinate 112,032 of JAWZSL010000073.1, read as the reverse complement.
TCTGACAGAGGGTTCCGCCAGACATTCCCAGCAGACCCTCACAACACGTTTGGGCCTGCCAAGTCTGTCCAGCTTCCTCCTCCGCCAGCAGATCCAACTCACCACCAGGTGGTGATCAGTTGACAGCTCAGCCCCTCTCTTCACCCGAGTGTCCAAGACATACGGCCGAAGGTCAGATGACATGACCACAAAGTCGATCATTGACCTCCGGCCTCAGGTGTCCTTGTGCCACATGCGCTGATGGACACCCTTGTGCTTAAACATGGTGTTCGTTATGGACAAACCGTGACTAGCACAGAAGTCCAATAACAGAACACCACTCGGGTTCAGATTGGGGAGGCCGTTCCTCCCAATCACGCCCCTCCAGGTAACACTGTCATTGCCCACGTGAGCGTTGAAGTCCCCCAGTAGAACGATGGAGTCCCCAGTCGGGACACTTTCCAGCACCCCTCCCAAGGACTCCAAGAAGGCCGGGTACTCTACACTGCCATTCGGCCCATAAGCCGAAATGACAGTGAGGCACCTGCCCCCAACCCGAAGGCGCAGGGCAGCGACCCTCTCGTTCACCGGAGAAAAGTCCAACACATGGCGGCTAAGGTGGGGAGCTATAAGCAAGCCCACACCAGCCTGCCGCCTCTCACCACGGGCAACTCCAGAGTAGAAGAGAGTCCAACGTCTCTCAAGGAGTTGGGTTTCAGAGCCCAGACTGTGCGTGGAGGTGAGCCCGACTATCTCTAGCCGGTACCGCTCAACCTCCTGCACTAGCTCAGGCTCCTTTCCCCCCAGCGAGGTGACATTCCATGTCCCCATAGCCAGATTCTGTGTCCAGGGATTGGGCCGTCAGGACCCCCGCCCATGACCGCCACCCAAACCACAATGCATCGGCCCCTTCTGAACCCTCCCGCGGGTAATGGGCCTACGGGAAGGCGGGCCCACGTCGCTCCTTCGGGCTGTGCCTGGCCGGATCCCGTGGGCACAGACCCAGCCACCAGGCGCTCGCCTGCGAGCCCCAACCCCAGGATGTTATGTTATGTTATGTTATATTATATTATGTTTTGTTATATTATATTATATTATATTATATTATGTTTTGTTATATTATATTATGTTATGTTATGTTATATTATTTTATGTTATGTTGTGTTATATTATATTATATTATATTATATATGAGGCATGAAGGTGATGGTGGTGGTGATGATTATAATGAGCCAGTAGGGGGCGTCTCAACTCCTTCTCTCTCTGCTGCTGTTCATCACTGGCACTCTGTTGCCTGGCAACAGATGACACAGTGAGCAGCTGTTTTTTTTTTTTTTTTTTTTTTTTTTTTTTTGGCTGAGGAGACAGTAAACACACAGATGAACCAGTTTTTAGTAAGATTAATAAAAATATTAAGACAGAAATATGAGACAGTTTGAGGTGTTGTCTCACTGTGGAAGATAAAGTGTGCTGAAACTGGAAAAAAAACTTTCTACATGTCGCTTTTTTACTTTGTATAAAAAACGTCATCACAACCAGATAATACATAAATTAAATCATTACAGATAAATAAAATAATAACTGCAATGTCTCATACTTTTTTATAGTTGTATATAACATCATAATTTTTTTTAAATCTAAGATTATATTAAAATACATAGTTCTGTATAGTTTATGCAGCATTAATTGAATAAATCCTGTCTTTTAAAGTCAAAGTGATGAAACAAGTCTTTACTGAATCAACTACATTTACTACTCCAACTACTACATTATGTTTTCTTTTTATTTTTAATCAGTTCTATTGATTGATCATATATTGGCTGTTTATTTTCTTGTATCTCGTTGTAGCTGTGTCTGAAGATGATTTATTTCAGTACCATGATGGTCCTGTAGGGGGCGTCTGAGCTCTTTCTGTCTCTTCTGCTGTTCAACATCAAACTGCTGCTCCTGGTGACTGATGACTCATCAGCTGCTCTCTCTCTGATTGGCTGCTTACTGAACAGGAAGTGAAAGTGAAGAAGAGTGAGTGGGGACTTTCCAGAGATGCTGCATTCAGGCGTCTGATGGTAAAAACAGACAAAAAGAAGCCAAACAACAAACTGCTGAACACACACACACACACACAGACACACAGACAGACAGACACACACACACACACACACACACCTGTTGTCTCTTGCAGCTTCACTTCAGTCTTGTAGCTCCTGTGGAGTTTTGATGATTTACTGCTCATCTCGGCCACAAAGGTCATATCAGCGTCCTGTGTAATGTCAGAGTTCACACCACACTGAAGCATCCATACAGACTCTGTGTTGTCCCTGTGTTGCATTTCAGAGCATCAGCAGCAAACAAGCAGCCAGACTTTCTGTCCAGTCTGCAGGTTTACTTTGATATGTGTGATTATCCCAGAAATATGTCCATCAACATGATGTATAACACTGCAGTGTGTGTGTGTGTATTTCAGATATTTTTATAAATAAAAAAAAAATAACCACAAAAACTCCTCCATCCAGACAAAAAACGTGTAACAAAACATAAATTTATGTAACAAGATGTAAAAAAAAAAAAAAAAAGCCATCAGACTGTGAGACAGACAGAGACAGAGACTCTGTGGTGGAGAAAAAGACAGAGACAGTCAGTAGAAATGTCCTTCAGAGGACGACTTTTTACTTTTATACTCAGAGGACATTTCAGATCCTGAACTTTTTCACTTCTACTGCAGAAAACAAGTTGAATCAGAACTTTTACTTCTACTGCAGTAAAGACTGAGAGGATGTTTGTCTCCTCTACTGGTGGACAGGGCAGTCAGAGTTCTCCATGATGGACAGTGTCCTCCTGTCCACCACTGCTTCAGAAGACTCCACTGGGATGCCGTTGCTCCTAAGGAGTTGGTCCATGTGATAGCGATCTAAAATATGGTCTCATTTCCCATCATGCTCTCTGGGCTGAGAGTTTGATAAGTTTAATATTTTTTGGTCCAAAGTAGAAATGAAACTTTCTGTCAGTGACAGTTTGTGTTGAGAACTGCTTCATGTTCTAAAGAGTCTGTTCTGTCTGTTGTGTGTCCTGAAGCAGTTTTGCGTGTTTGTCCTTTATGTTGGACGTCATTAAAGGGTTAATGTCCTCTGACTGATGGTTTGATAAGAACATGAGAACAGACTCTGCAGGGGTCGAAGGTCACTTCCTGAACTCCTCCTGTAGGGGGCGTCTGACCTCCTCTCTCTGCTGGTCCACATCAACCTGCTCCTGCTGGTGACTGATGAGTCATCAGCAGCTCTGTTTCTGATTGGCTGCTGATGAGGAAGTGAAAACAAAGAGTTGGGACCTTCCTCAGAGCTGCTGCTGTGTTCAGGTGCTGCAGGAAAACTCAGTCTCCTCATGTGTTCTGTACGAGCTGGTCCTGAGTGTTTGAGGTTTTACAGAGACACCTGAAGGCATTGTGTGGTCAGACTGGTTTTAGTGGTAAACAGAGAACGAGGAAACTGAACATTCATCAACATCTGAACAAACAAACCTGTTTTCACAGCCGACAGAGAAGAAACAAACTGTCAGTGAAACTTCTGGAACTTTATAACGACACTGAATCTGTTCCAGCTTTGATGCAGGTATTAACTCATCTGTGCAGAGGGCTGTACTACGAAGTGAGATTAATGTGCAGCTATGATGAGTTTAAATCCAGGATGTTCAGTGTCACGAAGGAGTCTCTCTTTTAACCTGTTAGATCACCATGGTAACTGATGCTGAACTCATCACCTGGTCTGGAGCAGGTTATGTTCTGTGTTTCAGATTAAATCGTTTGTAAAAAGCACCGCTCTTTATCTAATTATTGTCCTAACGAGGTTGTTAATGATCGATACAGATTATAAACTGAGGGAAGACATTAAAAATGAAAAGTAGCTGAGCTGTATGTTCGTAACATCACCGAACGAATCCGTATAATGTAGAAATCTAACATCGTGTCACAGCAGCATGAACTGTAGCATCTTGTTGTCATGGTAACCTCTGTTTGGTGATGCAGAGTCATTTTTCCTGTTTGTTTCAGGTCATATTAACACTTTAAATAATCCACACAGTAAAATAATGATGAAGCAGCTACAGACACTTTGAAGACTTTTGACTTATTGTCCGTGTTGCAGCTCAGAACACTGATTAGAAAATTCATCATCATTTATCAGAACATCTTAAATCAGTTTCACTCATTTTACGTTGGTTTGGTCACAAACTTCAGTGATGTCCACGTCTCTGTCATCATGGGACAGTGTCAGACTGACAGCGTCATGTTTAAATCTGCTGTATGAAGTTTTATTCTTTAATGTGCAGTTTTCATGTTAGAAATAAACGGCAGCATTAAGATCACATTTAGTTGATCAGTCATTTTCAGACAGCATTCTTCTTCTGCTTTATTTGCAGCATCCATGTTGTTTTTTGCCGTAATATATTTTGTATATTTTCCACAGCTCCTAATTATAACAACTTGATCAGTTTGACTGAAGTGTTCAGCTCGTGATCGCTTCACTTTGTGTAGAAGAAGAGTCACATGACGCAACAAACGCCCCTTTTTATGTGAGTGCGCACAGAGTCTGAAGAAGAAAGCCTGAATTAACAAAGACAGTTAATAACCACCGTCATGACACCTGTTATTATCTCTGACTGGAGGTTTTAGGTTTTGTCGAGCAGATCATGCAAAGAGGGCAAGGCATCTTTATTTATATAGCGCATTTCATACCAATAGGCAACTCAATGTGCTTTACATAAAGACAGAACATTTAACAGTAAGAGCAGAAAATGTAAAAAGAAAAGAACATGCAAAAACATTTAATTTAAACATTTAAATTGCAAATATTAAAAATACAGTTAAAAAAAGAAAGAGAAAAGAATATAGGAAGTACAAGAAAGAGTGCAAATCCAAAAATTATAATTAAAAACTCTTAAGAGCTCAGCCATACGCACATGAAAAGAGAAATGTTTTTAACCTGGATTTAAAAGTGTTTACAGTTGGGGCTGATTTCAGTTCTGCTGGTAGTTTATTCCAGTTGTGTGCAGCATAACAGCTAAATGCTGCTTCACCATGTCTAGTTTGTACTCTGTGCTCCACTATCTGACCTGAGTCAGTAGATCTCAGAGCTCTACTGGGTTTATACTCTACTAACATGTCCTTCATGTATTCTGGACCCAAACCATTCAGTGATTTGTAGACCAGTAGCAGAACTTTAAAATCTATTCTGTAGCTGACTGGGAACCAGTGTAAAGACTTAAGAACAGGGGTGATGTGCTCTGATCTCTTTGTTCTGGTTAAAACTCGAGCTGCTGCGTTCTGAATGAGCTGCAGTTGTTTAATACTTTTTTGGGGGAGTCCAGTCAGAAGACCATTACAGTAGCCAAGTCTGTTGGAGATGAAAGCATGGATCAGCTTCTCCTGATCTTTTTTGGACATGAAGCCCTCAATTCTTGCTATATTCTTCAGTTGGTAAAAGGCTGTTTTGGTGACTGATTTGATATGACTGTTAAAGGTTAGGTCTGAGTCTATCAACACGCCAAGGTTCCGGACCTGGTCTTTAGTTTCTACTGACAGTGACTCAAGGTGTTTACTGACAGCAACCCTCTTCTCTTTATTGCCAAAAACAATTACCTCTGTTTTTTCTTGATTTAACTGAAGGAAATTTTGGTCATCAAATTTTTAACTTGCTCTAAACAGTGACACAATGACTCTAAAGGACTGCAGTCATCTGGGGACAGTGCAAGATATATCTGTGTGTCATCTGCGTAACTATCATAGTTGATATTAGAATTCTGCAGAATTTGACCCAGAGGCAGCATATATAGGCTGAATAGAAGGGGTCCAAGAACTGACCCCTGAGGAACTCCACGTCATAGCCACTTGATCAGATTGATAACTTCCAATGGTCACAAAGTAACTCCGCTCCTCCAAGTAGGACTTAAAACCATTTTAGGACTGTTCCGCTGAGTCCTGCCCAGGTTTCCAACCTGTTCAGCAGTATACTGTGATCCACAGTGTCAAACGCCGCACTGAGATCCAACAGGACCAGAACTGACACCTTGCCTGAGTCAGTGTTCAACCTTATGTCATTTAACACTCTAATAAGAGCTGTTTCTGTTACTATGGTGAGGTCGGAAGCCTGATTGAAATTTGTCAAAAAGACCACTGGAGATCAAGAAGTTACTAAGTTGATTAAAAACCACTTTCTCAACGATCTTTGCTATAAAAGGAAGATTTGAGATAGGTCTGTAGTTGGTTAATATGGAAGTACCCAACGTTCTCTTTTTTAAGAGTGGCTTGATGGCAGCTACTTTTAGGGGTTTAGGAAACGTGCCTGATTGAAGTGAGCAATTTATTATTTGCTGCAGATCTGTTTGGACAGAGCTTACAACAGTTTTAAAAAAAGTCAGATGGCATTGTGTCAAGACAGCATGTTGATGGTTTAAGATGCTGAACTGTTTCTTCTACAGTTTTTTGGTCAACTACATTAAACTCTGACATCATATTTGATGTATACCTAAGTGGTTTTAATGATTGCATCATTTTATTATTTTGCTGATTTGTATTGATATTTAGCCTTATAGATTTGATTTTTTCATTGAAAAAGTGAGCAAATTCATTGCATTTTTCTGTGGAAGAGAGTTCTGAAGCTATCTCTTTCAGTGGAGTTGTAAGCTTATCAACAATAGCAAACAGAGCACGAGTATTGTTAATGTTCTTATTAATCATCTCAGAGAGGTGTTGCTGTCTAGCCTTAAGTAACTCATGGTTATGTCAACACATTTAGAGATAACCAGATCCAGAGTGTGGCCTCGAGTGTGTGTGGGCCCTTTCACATGTTGGGAGAGGCCAAAGGTATCTAGCAGGGAAAAAAGTTCTTTGGCATTAGTGTCCATGTTATTGTCTATATGAATGTTAAAATCCCCTGTTATGATTAAAGAGTTGTAGTCAGTGCAGATAACTGACAGCAGTTCAGCAAACTCATCAAAGAATTTTCCTGGGTATCTTGGTGGTCTATAAATGATAAGAAAAAGAACCTTTGGATCCCCTTTACTAAGAAACAGAGATATTCAAAAGAGCTAAAATCACCAAAAATAGTTTCCGTACACTGAAATACTGATTTAAAAATGGCAGCAACTCCCCCACCCTTCTTGCCACTTCGATTCTTATTCATAAAACTTAAATTTGTTGGTACTGCCTCATTGAGAATGGTATCACAGCTACATTCAGTGAGCCATGTGAGAAAGTCTGACTGTGTTGAGCTTCCTTCGTAGTACACTCCTCTGGTGTTCAAGCTGTGCTCAACATGACAGAGACAAAGAAACTGAGAGAGAGCAGGTCAGCCCCCAGACTGTGGTGGCGCAGAAAAAACAATGCCCCAAAACATAATACTCCAAAATACAACACCCTGAAACAACCAGTGAATCACACACTTGTTCATAACTGAACAGCTGCTGACAGCTCCGGTGAGGACACCACAGCATGGCTAACAGAGCTAACAACTATTTATAAAGTTAGCATGCACGTTGTATTACCTGTGTGATGAGGGAAGACTCTGGAAAACTGCTAATGCACCATCGTGGGTGTAAATAATGGGATCAGTTTGATGCATCAGAATCTAAGACCAAAGTGACATGATGACACATTTACAGCATATTTCAATATTTCAGAGCCTCAGTCAGAGTCAAACATTCTTACAGATAAAAGATCAATGAGCCTCATTTACAATCTGGTTTTACTCACAAATCTGTGATTGATCAGGATTTATTTACCTGAACTGCTTCAGACACACAAACAGTGACAGTCTGACTGTCTTAGAAAATGTTGAAATACACCTTTAACTAAACACAGAACATCTCAAAACAGTGAGATTCATTAGAAAGAGAGTTCATTAAGAAGACTCAAAGAGAAGAAGTTTCCTTGTTTTTGTTGTTGTGTTGCATTTTGTTTTTTATTATTATTATCAATAATAATAATAATAATAATAATAATAATAATAATAATAATAATAATAATAATACTTTATTTATTTATTTTTATAACTATGTAAAAGTCTTGTTGTGTGTTCATCACTTTCACCTTCATCTCTGATCCCATCGATGAATATTTCCAGTAACTGGTGTTCCAGTGTTCTGTGTTCTCCACCTGGTTCCTTATTTTTCTTTTTTCTGCATCAACTTTAATGTCAAACAGTTTCTTTTTCTCTGAGAGTCTCTTTGTTCAGAGATGCAGGGAAACACTGCAGCTCAAGAGATGATCAGAAGTGAGTCTTTTGTGTTTTCCTCCTTGGACATGATCAGTGGGGTTCAGACTGAACACTCAGTGCTGCAGACAGTCGGAGGATCAGAAACAGAAAATGTTAATTCTGTTGTTTTACAGCATCTGAATGTGACATCACAACAACTTCACCTGTTCTTCAGAGATACTGACATGTTGTTGTTGAATCGGACATTTTGGAACTTTTATTTATTTATTTTTTTTTGTTTTGTATAAAACGCTAAAGAGTTTCTTCACAGAGGTGGTTCTAATTTAAAGCCAGACAGCCTGATTTACTAAGATCACTAATTGTGTGTATTAACATATTACATGTTTGGTTGGTGTGTGTTTCTGCAATAAATTAAAGTTTAATCCTGGTGTTTTTCTGAGTTAATTCATTGAATGAAAATAAAAATAACTGTATCCCACAAACTGCTCATGAGAAATGACTTTAAATCAGAGTTTCTCCTCATTAACACAGTAACAGCAGACAGCTGTGAACCACTGGACCAATCAGCACTTTCCTCTCTTGTATTAAATACAGTCACAGTCACCAGTGTGCTAAATGAACCTGTTTGTATTTTTCCCTCACAGTATTTTGCACACTCAGGTAGAAACACTCCATAAAACAAAAGTACTAAAGGGACATTATGTGCTGTTTTAGTCATTTTAAAGACACAATCCTCAGGGTGCAACGTTAATAGATCAGTTTGTACATTTGTTTGCAGGTGATATCAAGTTTCCACGTTTTTATACACATAAACTTTTAGTACAGTGATTCCCAACCTTTTTTCATTGGAGCCCCGCCTACTCGTATCTTAAGTAAAGCTGAAGTAGAGCATCTCATTTCACATTGTCTTGTCTGGTGGTGGTTGTTTTGTCTCTCACCCAAAGTCAGCTGGGATAGGCTCCAGCCCCCCACGACCGTCATGGATAAGCAGTAACAGAAAATGGATGGATTAATGATAAATTAGTTTTTAGTATTTTCAACTGTCAGTTAAAGAAAATTAAGGAAAACTTTGTCATGTTTTCCCTTTATTTGTCTCCCATAGAATTCTGTCACAAAACATATTTTTTTGATAAAAGCACAATAACGTAATTTAATGTGATGAAGAGGTGAAATAATCATTTTGTAAATAAATTAGTTATTTAATAATAATAATTAATAATAATAATAATAATAATAGTAGTAGTAATAATGCATTATACTTGTATAGCGCTTTTCAAGACACTCAAAGATGCTTCACAAAAGGAGACAAGATAAATCAAATCACAAGCAGAACAACAAAAAAAAAAAAACAATAGAACAAAAACAAATAAGGGATGAGGAGAAGAAGCTGTTAGTGATTGAAGGCAGTATTGAACAGGTGAGTCTTGAGTGATTTCTTGAATATGGAGAGAGAGGGGTAGTCACGGATGGCTTTGGGGAGTGAGTTCCAGAGGGTGGGAGCAGCAATGGAGGATTTATGCTTAGTTCGGGTGAGGGGGACAGGAGATTTGCAGAGCGGAGTGTGCGGGTGGGAGTGTGTCAATGGAGGAGTTCAGACAGGTAAGGTGGGGCCTGGTTATTTAGAGCTTTGTATGTTGTGAGGAGGATTCTGAAATGAGTTCTCTGGGGGATGGGGAGCCCAGTGGAGTTTATGGAGGACGGGGGTGATGTGGTCACGGGTGTGAGAGTGAGTGAGTAGTCGAGCTGCTGAGTTCTGGATGTACTGGAGTTTATTTAGAGTTTTTGATAGTGAGCCATAGAGGAGACTGTTGCAATAGTCCAGATGGGAGGTGATGAAGGCGTGGATGAGGGTTTCTGCAGCTGTGGAGGAGAAGGATGGATGGAGGCAGGCAATGTTCTTTAGGTGGAAGACGGCTGTTTTGGTGATGTGCTTGACGTGCTGGTTGAAGGAGAGGGTTCGGTCAAAAATGATGCCAAGATTTCGGATGTGAGGGGAGGTGGATACTGTGGAGCTGTCGATGTTGAGGGTGAAGTTATGGGTGGATTTGGTGAGTGTTTTTGGTCCAATGATGATAATTTCAGATTTGTCACAGTTTAGTTTGAGGAAATTGGATTGAAGCCAGGATTTTATTTCAGTGATGCAGTTTGTCAGGGTTGAGTGGGTGGTAGTGGAGATTGTCTTGGTGGAGATGAGGAGCTGGATTATTGCTGGCGAAGCAATGGAACTGGAGCCTGTGATGGCGGATTATGTGACCAAGGGGGAACAAGTACAGAATGAAGAGGAGGGGGCTGAGAACTGAACCTTGGGGGACACCTTGGGGGAGGGGAGCAGTGGGGATTTGCAGTTATTGATGGAGATGAACTGAAGTCTGTCGAGTAGTGATATGATTTGAACCAGTTTAGGGCAGAATCCAGTGATGTTGAAGATGGTTTCAAGTCGGGTGAGAAGGATGGAGTGGCTGATGGTGTCGAAGGCAGTGCTGAGGTCGAGGAGGATGAGGATGTTGAGGTTTCCGGCATCAGAGGAGAGAAGGAGGTCGTTGGTGATTTTGAGGAGGGCAGTTTCAGTAATGTGGTTTGATCAGAATCCAGATTGAAATGTTTCATACATCTTATTTGCAGAGAGGTGGTCTTTCAGTTGGGAGGCAACAGCACGTTCCAGTACTTTGGAGAGAAAGGGGAGGTTAGAGATCGGTCTGAAATTATTTGGGGTGTCAGGGTTGAGTCCAGACTTTTTTAGAATGGGGATGACAGCAGCGATTTTAAGAGATGGTGGGACGATGCCAGTAGACAGGGAGGAGTTTATTGTTGCGGTGATTAGTGGGGAGAGAGCAGGAAAGAAGGCCTTGACCAGGCGTGAAGGGATGGGGTCCATGGTGCAGGTTTCATTCTGGTAATGAGCTTGGAGAGGTCTGTAGGGGAGACTGGGGAGAACTGAGACAAAGGTTGACAGGATAAGGGGGGGCAGGTGGGTAGAGGGGGAGTAGATGCAGTGGTGGCTAAGTTGCTGTAGATATTGTCTGTTTTAGTTTGGAAAAATGAGAGGAAGGAGGTGCATTTGTCAGTTGTAAATGACTGTGAGCTGCTGTCCAGGAGATGTGTTGATTTTGGAGAAAAGTGCTTTTGGGTTTCCAGAGCCAGAGTGAATCAGTTGGGAGTAGTAGGTGGATTGAGCAGAGGAAAGGGCATCTTTGTTTTGCTGCAGATGATCTTTGAAGGCTTCCAGATGGACTGTGAGACCTTGTTTTTCGAGTCTTTTGAGTTGCCGGGCACGAGTCTTCATCAAGCAAAGTTCAGGGGTGTACCAGGGAGCAGAGTGGGTCAAGTCAAGTCAAGTCAAGTCAGTTTTATTTATATAGCACCAATTCACAACAAAGTTGTCTCAAGACACTTTACATATAGAGTAGGTCTAGACCACACTCAATAATTAATTATATTTATATCCAACAATTGAAACAATTCCCCATGAGCAAGCACTTTGGCGACAGCGGCGAGGAAAAACTTCCTTTTAACAGGCAGAAACCTCGGACAGATCCATGACTCATGGTGGGCGGTGATCTGACGGCACCGGTCGGGTTGGAGGGAAAGAGGAAAAGGGGAAGAAAGAGGGGAGGTGGGAGGGGTGGAAGAGAGAGAGAAAAGAACAGAGACAGAGAGAACAGTTAGTAACAGAACATCAATAGTAAAACTACAGTATGTGTAGGGAAAAGTAGTACATATAAATATGTAAGCTGTATGTAAATAATAATACTAATACTAGATGTTACAATAATGATAATAAAATAATAATAATAATAGCAGCAACAACAAAGTGATGAATGTTTGATTGATTAAGTGAGTTATAATAATCCACAGTAGAAGGTGCAGCAGTGATCAGCGATCCATGCGTGGCCACAGTCCATGGGAATCTGCAGGATGACAAAGCAGAAAGACTCCGGGGAAGGAATCAAGTCAGTAACAGGCATTAATGGAACATAAACATCTGGGGAGAGAGATGAAGAAAGAGAGGAGCTCAGTGTGCCTTGGAGTCCCCCAGCAGCCTAAACCTATAGCAGCATAACTAGGGGCTGGTCAGGGCAAACCTGAGCCAGCCCTAACTATAAGCTTTATCAAAAAGGAAGGTTTTAAGTTTACTCTTAAATGTGGAGATGGTGTCTGCCTCCTGAACAGAAACTGGAAGATGGTTCCACAGGAGAGGAGCTTGATAACTGAAAGCTCTGGCTCCCAATCTACTTTTGGAGATCTTTGGGACCACCAGTAAGTCTGCATATTGAGACCTAAGTGTTCTAGTGGGATGGTAGGGTACTACAGGCAGCCAGTGCAGTGAAGCTAATACAGGAGTAATATGCTCTCTTATCCTAGTTCCTGTTAGTATACGAGCCGCAGCATTTTGAATCAACTGCAGACTCTTTAAAGACTTATTGCTGCAGCCCGATAATAACGCGTTGCAGTAGTCTAGCCTAGAAGTAACAAATATGTTACAAATAGAAGTAACATATTCTTCAATAGATTTGATCAGCCATCTGCCCCTCCCCTGGCCCAGTCCTCCATGCTGCAGCCCCCCCCTCTCTGCATCCAGTGTTCACTGCCGCAATTCCTCCCCCACCTCCCCCTCCCCCTCTACATCACTCAGCTCACAGTCACCCCCCACTGCTCATCTCATCAACCCAACCCCCCCACCCACACCCTCCAGCACACAGCCCCCCGGCTCCAACCTGTCCCTCACAACAACCCAGGTGAGAAATCAGCTCCGGAGGATCAAGGCGAGGAAGGCTGCAGGTCCAGACGGCATCAGCTCCAGGCTCCTCAAGTCCTGCGCAGATCAGCTGTGTGGGATTGTTGAGCACATGTTCAATCTGAGCTGAAGCTGGCGAGAGTGCCACAGCTGTGGAAAACATCCTGCATGGTACCTGTGCCCAAGACTCCGCACCCCAAGGACCTCAGCAGCTACAGGCCGGTGGCACTAACATCCCACCTGATGAAGACCCTGGAGGGGCTGGTCCTTGTTCATCTCCGCCCCCTGGTAGGACCATCGCTGGATCCACTTCAGTTTGCCTACCAGCCTAACATCGGGGTGGACGACGCTGTCATCTTCCTCCAACCGAGCTCTCTCTCTCACCTGGAGAAACCTGGGAGTACTGTGAGGATCATATTTTTTGATTTCTCCAGTGCTTTCAATACAATACAGCCTGCACTTCTGAGGGACAAGCTGGAGCACACCAAGGTGGACCATCACCTCACACACTGGATTTTGGACTATCTCACCAACCGTCCACAGTATGTGAGGACCCGGGACTGTGTGTTCGACACGGTCGTCTGCAGCACGGGGGCCCCGCAGAGAACGGTCCTGGCTCCGTTCCTCTTCACCCTCTACACGGCAGACTTCTCCTACAACTCATCCACCTGTCACCTGCAGAAGTTCTCAGATGACTCTGCAATTGTCGGCCTCATCACAGATGGGGATGACAGAGAGTACAGAGAACTGACACAGGATTTCGTGGACTGGTGCCAGTGGAACCGCCTCCAGATCAACGCGGGGAAAAACCAAGAACTGGTGGTGGATTTCCGCAGACGAACACTCTGCCCTCCGACACCGGTGAACATCCAGGGAACGGACATTGAGATGGTGACATCTTATAAGTACCTGGGTTTCACCTGAACAATAAACTGGACTGGACTCACAACACAACTGCACTTTACAAGAAAGGCCAGAGCAGACTTTATCTGCTCAGGAGACTGAGGTCTTTTGGAGTGCAGGGGGCACTTTTATGACACTGTGGTGGCATCAGCCATCTTTTATGGAGTGGTCTGCTGGGGGAGCAGCATCTCGACGGCTGACAGGAAGAGACTTGACAGACTGATCAGGAAGGCAGCTCTGTCCTGGGATGCCCCCTCGACTCAGTGGAGGTGGTAGGTGAGAGGAGGATGTGTCACAACAGCCCCCAGGCAGTAGTGTTTTGGTGTTTGTCCTGTCTATTCCTGTTTTATTTTGTCATCCTCCCTCCTGTGACATGTTTGGTGTCTTTACTTCCTGTTCCCTCCTTTCCTGCTCATGTGATTACCTTCCCCCGCCCTAATGTGTTTCACCTGTGTCTCGTTATCTCCTCTCCCAGTGTGTATATATACCATGTGCTCCCTCCTGTGTTTGCCAGTTCGTATTTGTCCATCAAGAGATACTTACCAGCGTTTCATCCTGCCTGCCTGCCTGCCTGCCTGCCTGTGATTTATCCTGCCTGCCTGTTTCCTGAGCCTTGCCTTCCCCTGCCGGTACCTTTGCCTTTGGACTGCCTTCCCGTGTTCGACCCTGCCTGTTATGGTAACTCAGTTTTTCGCCTTTCTCTCACATGTGCCTCAGCCTGATTACCTGCCCTACCGTGAATGATCCAGCCTGCCTACTTGACTGTACTCTGCCTGTCTCTAGTTGGTGCCTCTGCCTGTCTGTCTGGAAACCTGGTTTTGGACCTGCCTGTCTGGTTATCTGCCTCACGTCTGTTCTCGCCTGTTTCTGTGGATTTCTGGATCCCCTGGCTAAAGCCATCAGCCCATCAGTGTTTTTGTGCTCATTATTAGATCTTTTTGTGAACTTTCCATCTGACTCCTGGTCTTGCATTTGGGTTCTCCTGTCTGAGTTCAGCCATGACAGGAGGGATGGCAAAAGCTCCCCCATCCAGTTTTAAAAGGGAAATTTCCCCACCCCATCCCGGGACACTTTAAAAGCACTGGAAGCCCCTTTTCAGCGACACCCCTGCTTCCCCCCAAAGTGTGTAAAGGGAAACTTTTTATCGCGGGCCCTTTCCCTTTTCCCACTTCAGACCAAAAAACCAGCAGTCTCCCAAAGACCAAAACCCCAAAACCAAGACTGCACAAAACTGCACTAAAAAGGCACTTCAACTGTGTTTCCCTTATACGCAAATATTAGCTCAGGTGAATCTCAACCAAGGGTGCAATATACTAATCTTCAATCAGGTGTAAAAATAAATCCTATGTGCAATATAAAATACCCCCCAGTCGGGGTTTTTTTATCCATTGTGCAATATGGGTTTTTCCTCGGGGCCATGGTGAAAACTTGAAAACACTACATATTGTCACCTTTCCCTATCTATATTTTTCCCATACTACTTTCTAAGTTACTGTTTTTTTCCCCCTGTTTAAATTGCCCATTTTTTCTATTTTTTGTTTTATTGCTTGTTCGCTATTTTTTGTTTTTTTTTCACTGATGCTTCTTTTTTTTTTGCTATCCACTTTGCTGTTTGTTAATGGGGGGAAAATTTTTCCCCACTTTTGGGACTAATAAAGGAATATCTTATCTTACCCTTATTTATCTTTATCATGGACTAGTTTTTCTGCATCCTTTTGAGACAGGTTGGGCCTGTTTTTCTTGTTTTTGAGGAGGTGAAAAAAGGCAGTCCTTGAATTTTTTTTAAATGGGATTTTAAAAGGATAAATCCTGATCAAAAAAAAACCCCAGTTTTCCTTACTGGGGGGCTGGGGGCTAAAGTAAAGCCATCTATTTAGCTAAATAAACTGATTATTTTTTTTTTTTGTTTTTTTAGGGCCAAGTAAATAACTTCAGTCTTATCGGGATTTTAGAACAAAAAATTGGGTAAAGGGAGACAGTTTTGGTTTTGAGGGGTCCCAAGCTGGCCCAAAGCAGGAGGAGAGAGTGAGATTGTAGTAGTTCCCGTGGGGTTTCTGAGCAGTAAATCCCCTTTAATCCCGGGGGTACCCTGCCCCCTTTTGTCAGTAAAAAATAATTTTAATGCTTTAAACAAATTTCCAAACCAGGGGGCCAATTTAAATTTAAATTAACCCAAAAGTCACGGGGGGCGTTACTTTTTTTTGGCCATTTTCCCTTTAAAAAAGGGGGATTTTTTTTTGTTTTCCCTTCTTAAATTTTGGGGGAGGACTTCACTTACCCCAAACAAGTCACTTTTTTAAAGCATGGGGACAACTCACGTGAAACCCCAGAAACGACAAAAACCCGCAAACAACAATGGGGGGAGGAGAGAGAGCCCTTTTTTTACCTGGAAAAAACAGCCATTATTTTGAGTTCGTGCACTAAAGACAATAAAAAAGGTTTGTTTTTACCCCTCTGTGTTTTTGAAACAAAATACTACAAGTTTCAAAAACCCCCGTCTAATTTAAAAAATATTTGGGAGTCGCAGCACAGCACAGTCAATTTGACAGAGAAAATCCGGGCCAGGGGGTTTTGAGCAAGAGTTTTGCGGAAAAGGCCAGGGCCCGACTTCTGCAGGGGGGGACCCCCCCCCCAAAAACAACAAAACTGGACTTGGGTGAAAAAGGGCAGTAAGGGGGGGAAAGGGGTTGAAGAAGTTGGTCGGGCGGTATTTGGGCCGAGGAAATGCGGGCCCTTTTAAACAGGGTTTTGACCCCCTTGTTTCGTGCCATAATAAAAAAAATTTCCCCTACAACAATCAAGGCGAGCTCCCTCACGGGAACATCTTTTTCTTTCCTACCGGGAAAGAAGGAGTATGAAAAAATGGAAGAAATCTGAAGGCCGCGCGGGGAATGGGGTTTTCGATTTGTGTCCAACCCCCCTACCCCCCGCGGACTTTTGGGACTGCTAACAACAGAACTAAAATGGGAGAAACGCCCAACTGGATCAGAAAGCCCCAATTTTAGAGCGCAAAAAAGGCGAAATTGGCATGTAGGAGAATACGGGGTGGGCCCACCACATATGATGCTTTTGGTCGAAATCGAACAAAACACTCTTTCAAAAGGACAAACTCAAAAAAGTAGTTGAAAACAGGGACTGATAAGGGAGCCAACTTTTTAAAAGGGCTTTAAATTTAAATCACCGGGTCCAGAGTCTGATGATGAGACAGAGGGGGGAAGAGTCCATTTCCCACAGATATGATGTAAATTTTTTTAGATCTTTCAGCAATCCTCTCAACCAAAATAAAATGACCCCCAGCGGTCTCTTCCCCCTCACCACAGGTGTGTTTTCACACACCACAAAAACATTTCCAAAAACTAAAGTGGAGAATTTTAATTTCCCAAAAGCAGAGACGGGGCTGTGTAAAGGAGTAGCCCCAGCAAATGCACAGTTTTTTTTGGCCCAAAAATCAAGCAGTTTCTACTCTTGCATCAAAAAACAGTAGGGGAAGTCACTAAAAGTAAGCTCCGGGTACCGACATCCACAAGGGGGAAATTTCCCTTTTTTTGATGCTGTAAAGAGAATCGCAAAAATTTCCCCCATGAATGAGCTGAATATTTCCTGGGCAACAAATGGGAGTTAAAAACCCTTCAAAGACAAAGAGTCCCAAAGTTCCTGCCGAGTACCTGCACTCCCCCATAAAGCCTCAACCCTGCAGCCTGGACTTTTTTAAAAAAGGGTTTGACTGTACTTAGGGATTTTTAACTCCCCAAAAACCTTGAAGTTCTGATCCCAGAAGACCCTGGCTGTAAAAGATGCCCTCCCTCCAGGATGACTGCGGGCCCCTTTCCCAAATCCCTTTAGTGCAGGTATCCATTTTTTAAAGCTAGTTCGAATTTCTTGCACCCAAACTATTCATGAACTTTGGAACAAATTCATTATCATTTTGGCAAATTAAGTTTAAAAAAAAAACAAATAAAAATGTCTTTAAGGGTAACGTAAAAAAAAAATTTAAAAATCCTAAAAATTGTTTCCCCCCCTTAGCCCAAGGGTTTGAAAAGTAAACAATGACATAATAAATAGTGGGCCTTTGTAGGCTACAACAAAAATTTTTACTAATAAACACATCAATTATTTTTTTTCAGTCAAATCCAGACTCTTTTTTCCCAGGTGCTGGACAACAAAGATGCCCTTTTTGCAGCTGCATTTTGTCCAAAATTCAAACTCCGATGGCTGAGAGATGAAGATGGGAAGGGAGCAAGTAAAGGAACTTCTGACAGCGGAGTGTCGCAAAACTCCCTCCAGCACCCAAAAAGAGCCCTCCAGTGTGCCCTCCCCGTCTGCCACCCAAAGGTGAGATGGATTTTTTTTGTTTTTTGGGGCAGAGACAGGGGAGACCTACTCAGCAGAAAAGGAGGTCATGGACACCTGGGGTAAAGGCAAATGCCTTTCAGATTCGCATCATTTTCCCAAAAACATAAAGAACTTTTTTTTTTAAAAAGTTTTTAACACCCCAAAACCCCATAAAGCCCCCCTGGGGGGCCCGGCTTTCACCCCGGGGGGTTTTGGGTCCTCACGCCTAGAAGAAAAAAGACTTTTTTGCCCAAAAGGGGTTTTGAGAAGCTTCTTTTAATGAGGTACAACTACGGGGTTTTCCCTCGCCCCGTCCACTGTTTCATCCATAAGATAAGTTTTGGGCCAAAGAACAAAATTAACAGGAATAAACCTTTGCTTTGGGGTTATAAAACACTGTTTTGTTTTGTAAAACCACTCCTTTTTCTCTAATCCCGGGTGAACATCGGGTTTCAACTTTTTAATAAAAAAATTTTAAATTAGTTACAATTAAAAAATTAGATTACAAATGGGAAATTTTTTACCTTTAAACAGTGTTAACATTTTAAATATGTGAGGTCTAAAAAGACGGGTTTTTTTTTTCATGTTTTAAAAAAACCCTTTTTTTTTTTTAAAGGAAATAGTATTTAATTTTAAAAACTTAAAATGTCAGGAGATACATTGTTTACTTGAGGGTTACTGTTAAAAATGCACTTCCAATAAAGTGAAAATTGACAAAACCGGTTGTCATTGGGGGCCCCGGGGCACCTAAGCTGCCAGGACCCTATTGTAATCCCTGCATGTTCTTCTTTTTTCCCTTTCTTTCTTTCTTTCTTTCTTTCTTTCTTTTTTTTTTCTTTTTTTTTTTCTTTTTTTCTTTCTTCTTCTTTCCCGGGGAAAATTTCCCTATTTCCCCCATGAAACAAAAATGCCCAAAAACTTTGCACAAAGGTCCAGTCCCATGCCCAGATTGCCTAAAACTGCAAAAACAGGCCAATAGTCCGATGGTGGCGCAAACAGCACCCCTCAAAAATTTCCCAAAATTTTTAAAAATTTCACAACAAATAAAAAAAACCCCAATTAAATTGGGGCTACAGATTTTACAATTTTCCCAACCCCAACCCAAAATGTACCCCAATCCCGGGAAGAAACTTTTGTTTTTTTAAAAAACCCTATTTCAAATTATGAAGCCCAAAAAATCACTCTTTTTTTTTTTTCAAAAACTGTAAAACTTTTTAAAACCAAAATTCTCCCCCCCCACAATTTTTGATCAATTGACACCAAACTTCAAATGGGAGAAATTTTCAGACTTTTCCAAACCAAAAAAAAATCCACACAGTTTTTTGATTTAAAAAATTTTGGCCCCATTCCCCCAAAGTTGCCCCCCCAAAAAAATTATCCCCTTTAAACAAACCCCAAAATTCCCCAAATACACAAGTTCAAAAAAAAATGCCCCCCCAAAATTTTTTTGGGGGTCCAGGGGTTAATAATGTTTTAAAAACCCCCCCCCAGAAAAATCCCCCCCCAAAACCTAATTTTAACAGAAAAATTTTTTTTCCCCCCCCAAAACAATTGGCCCCCAATGAAAAAAAACCCCCTTTTAAAAAAAACCCTTTTTTCCCCCCATTTTCCAATAAACCAAAAACAATCCCAAACCTCCCATGCTTTCAGTTTAAAATTTTGGAAAAAATTTTTGGGGGAAAGGGGCTCAAAACCCCTAAAATTTTTGACACCCAAAATTTAAAAATCGTTTTTAAACCCATGCTAACAGCTGCTGCCCTTGCACACGGGTTTTTGGCTTGGGCCCAAATTTTGAAGCTAAAGGGGTGTTTTCCTTTTCCCAAATTTAAAGCTCAGGGGAAAATAGAAGGGTTTTTAAAAATGGTTTTGAAGGGGTTTTTTGTGATTTAAATTTTTAATTTTTTAAAAATTTTTTTTTCCCCCATATGAAAAATCTACCCCCTTTTTTTCCCAAAAAGGGGTCCGGGCCCCCCTTTGGCCAAATTTCCCCAAAAACGGGAAAACCCACAAACAATAGCCCTGATGGGGCGCTAAAAACCCAAACCAAAAAAATTTAAAAAACTTTAAAAATTTCCCCAAAACCCAAATCAACCATATGTGCTAAAAGTTTTTGGAATTTTTTCCACATTTTAAAAAGGGCTTTTTCCAAAAACCATGGAATTTTGGCGCGCCGGAAAACCCCTGATCCTTGGTTTATCCCAAAATTTGTGAAGCCACCATAAACTGCCCCACTTCCCCAATTTACTCATTAGAAAAAAGGGGGCCCGGCCTTCAGGCCCAAAAAGTCGTGAGTTCAAAGCCCGCAAAGGGCGGGAAGGGAATTTCAAATGTGAAAGCCTTATTTCATGAAATCAGGGCCAAAATGTGGATTGAGACTAAAAAAGGGTTTTAAAAAAAATTTTATGATTCAGGGAGTTTTGGGAAGAGACAAAAAACTCTTTATCAACACTTTTCCCCCCTTTTTTATCCCCTTTCCCCCGTTTTTTTTTTCCCCCTTTTTAAATTGGTTTAGTTTCCCATTTCAATATGCAGGCCCCCTTGTCCCCCGAAGGGGTTCCAACCCAAAGGCCCCCCATGAAAAACCCCAAAATTGGAATCCCAACCTTTTTTTTTCATTTTCCCCCCTACACTCCTTGTTGAGGGGCCCCGGGGAAATTTTGCCAAATTTTTTCCAAAAAATTGCCCGGCCCCCCCCGACCATTGCTGCGCAGCAGCTAAAATTTTTATTTTGAGGGGGGGGGTTGCCCGGACAGGGGTGAAATTAACTTAAAAAGGGTAACTAGTAATCAAAAACTTATTTATTTTTAAAATAAAGTAATCTTTAAAGTAACAAAATTTAAATTTTTTAAAAAAAGGATTTAAATAATCGGGATTACCTTTTCAAAATAATCACAACAGATTATTTTTTAAAGGGAAACTGGGGGCAACACTGGGTCTGGGGGGGCTGGTGGGTCATAAAGGGGAGTAGTGGATATTTTTTTCAGAGAGGGGGAATGAGAGGGACGTGGGGGAAACAAGTTCAAAACCAAAGGGGGTTTGTGCTTTTTTTTTTTTGTTTTGGGTGGGGGGGGGGAATGTAAATTTGGTTTTTAACCACAGCGGGGAAGGAGCTGGAAAAGATAGAAAAAAGGGGGCCTTAAAAAGGGTGCTTAAATTTGTTTTTTGGGGGAAAAGTTTAACAAATCCTGAAAACTGTATTTTAGCCCCCCCAACCTTGTGAATCTAAATTTTGAGAACCCAAAAAAAACAAAGTCTGGGAAACCTCCCTGGATTTTGGTGACACTCTAAGGGGCCGGGACCCCGGGTTCTAAACCCAAAACCCTCAGAAAAAACAGGCCCCTGAGTTTTTGTTTTAAATTTTAAGAAAACTACAAAAAGAACTGAAAAAAGGGAAAATGAATGAATTTGTTGATATAACGAAGTTCTTTTTGTTTCTCTGTTAAAAACCTTTGAGAGAATCAGATGATCTCAAAAAACCAACCCCCCTTCAACCCTTCCCCCAAAAAAGTTTTTTTCCTCATGGAGACAAAACAAACTCAAAAAACCGCTAAAATTTTTTTTAAAATCCAAACGTACAAACAACTGAACCTTTCAGAAAAAAGTTCAGACGAAAACTGCACATTCACTCTTCTTTCTTTTTCATCACCATAAAGCGTTTGTTTAAAATCTTTCTTCGGACCATCGAATTTAAAACTCCCAGCAAAGTACTGAAGAAAACCCACTGGGGAATGGGTATCGTTAGGATTTTTTATGAGTCCGTTTCCTTTTCCCCCGGTTTCTGCTTATCGATTCCATTTCCCCTTAACGATTCCTTTTTTTCGTTTCCCAAAAATAGTAAAAAAAATAGAAGGTCAAATGTTTATTTAAAAAAAGGGAACTTTTTTCCTTTTACCTTTTAAGAAAAAAAGGGGAAAAAAAAAAAAATCCTTCTGAGGGAGCATTATGCTAAAATACTAAACTGCAAATTTCATTCACTGCAAAAAAAGCAAATAAAAAATCAAGAAAAAAGTGGGATTCAGTAAATAAACCCGCTGCTTTCAACATAAATATCCCTCGAAAAAAACTGTGAAATAAAAATTAAAGTGCATCCCGTGATGCACTGTACAATTTTGCACACAATCAAGTCATGCTGACAGCAATAGGGTAAAAGCTGCTTAAAAAAAAAAGTAAAAAATCCATGAGAAATAAAAAAAAAAGTTTTCATCCCGGGGGTGCAAATTCTGCCATATATCGTGTCCAAACAAACACTGAGGGTAAAATGCATCTTAAGTGGATTCAAATGCATTTTAGCTGTTCGCAAAACCAAAAAAAAAAAAATTTAAAAAAAAAACCCACAAAAAGGTTTTTTGTTAAAGTGTCCAAATCAAAAAGTTCTTGTTAAGAAAAAAACAGCCTATCAGCCTTTTTTTGGGAGTATGGTTTATTTTCTCTCCCCGCGCAAAGGGGTCTCCAGCGGTGGAGAAAACCCTCTCCTAGGGGTTAGGAAAGCCTTAAAACCAAAAAATAAAAGAAAAGGGCCCCCTTGATAAGAAGGGGACTGGGGTCTGTTGTTTCCCCCACCAGGCGGGAGGGGGCCCTCAAGTCATCAGCATGGGGTATCACTTGGTACATCTTTAGCTCTGTCCCCCAATTTGGGGGCTGGATGGATTGGTTCTGGGTTAAAAGGATTTTTAATTTTTTAGGTTGTCTTTATGACAAAAAACTCCTCCAGTGGAGACTTTGTAGCCCTCCCAGCAGGGAGGGCGTAATTTCCCCTTCTTCCTCAACTCCCGTTTTTCCCTTCTTCTTCCTTATTTTCTCTTTGGCCTCCCCCCCTGACAAACATCACAAAAAATCTTCTCCACAGTGCTGCTCGTTGGCTGCTCAGACTCAGTCGACTTTCCTGCCATCAATTTTTCCCCCTTGACCCCCCTCCCATACAGTGCTGTCCTCCACATTTTGGGGTTTTAAAACTGGGTTCCTTTCCGCAGTGGCCTCTTCAAGAAAAATCCTGTGTCATCATTTGGTACCGTTTTTTACATGTTTCCCCCCCCCCGACCCAAAGGGGCCCGCTTAAGGGTGGAAAGCAAAAAAATGTGTCTTCTTTTTCTCACAGGGTTAAAAGCCCCTCTCAAGTTTCTTCAGAATTGGCAGGAAAAAGACCGAAAGTAAAGGGCTTGTTTTTTAGCGAAACACAGAGGTGGATTGGACAACACTTCTCAAAAGTATAAAACTTTTTCTGCCTTTTTGAAGTCTTATCTGTCGTCGAACAACCCGGTCCCCTCTCCAATGGCCTTTTTTCAACGGGGATCACGGGAGGCTCCCCCGAATTGCAGGAAAAATTTCTCGAAAGGAAAAACGTTCCATCTCATGTAGAGGGAGTTTTTCCAAAACCCCGCCCAACACAGGGTCAGGGCATGCCCGAGGCAGATTCTTTCAGTTAAAGGAAAACCAAAAAGAAAATCACAGGAAAATAAAATTTAATTTTTTTCTTTCACCAATTAATTAGCTGTTCTGTAAAAACCAAAAATCGGGGGGATAAAATTTTCTGAGGAAATTTTTTTTTTTCCCTTTGAGCACAAAACTTTGCCAAAGGAAAGACCTCTTCATCCAGACCACAAAACATCTCTATCCCTTTGGGCCCTCCATTTGGCCACTGATGGAACAATACACCCCTTTGGGGGCCCCCAAAATTTTTGTATGTGCAAAACAGGCTAGCTTTATGAATTTTATCCTTTTTTTTTCCCACATTTCATGTTTTTGCAATTTTCAACAAGGGCAGCGTGATTTTTGATTATGCCCCAAAAAATTGCAAAAAGTCACTAATCCCCTTCAACCCAAAACCCTGGGCCCGTTTGGGGAAAGTAAAGCCTGGGTTTTGGGTTTTTGAGAACTTTCTGTTTCAACTTTTTTTCCCCCCAACGAAATAGTGTCTGTCACTGGGAAGATAATGATCTTGGGTTTAAAGGGTTGTTTAGGGGACCGTCCCCTGGGTTTTGGCAACTTTGCTGAAAATTAATTTGACCCAGAAAAGTTTTTTAATTTTTTACCAATTTCCCCGGGGGTTAAAATTTTGCCAAAAAAAATTTTCTGGAAAAAAAAAAGGGGGGTGGGTAAAATTTGCATTTTTAGGGGGCCCCCCTGGGCCCTCTCCCTGCAAAAAAATTAAAAAATAACAGTAACTGTTTATAACAAAAAATTTTTCTAGCATCAAACTTTTATTTTTATTCAAAAAACCCTTTAAACCCCC
The DNA here is from genome assembly GCA_034769285.1 of Lutjanus argentimaculatus. NCBI lineage: Eukaryota > Metazoa > Chordata > Actinopteri > Lutjaniformes > Lutjanidae > Lutjanus > Lutjanus argentimaculatus. The sequence continues at coordinate 87,650 of JAWZSL010000073.1, read as the reverse complement.
CCCGTCCAAATTTTCCAACCTAAAAACAAAATTGTTTTGTTGTTAGAAATCAGGAAAAAAAGTTTTGGGCCCTGGCAAAATATACAATTTTGCCAAAAAGTTGGGCAAATTTTTAAATGAATTGAGAATGGGGTTTTATTGGGGTTTTAATTCCCAATTTTATAGATTTCGTTTTGATTTAATTCTGAACAAGGCATTTCGTTTTATAGTTGATAGTCCCTTGAAAGTTTTCCCGGGAAAAACCCCCAAAGCCACCCCCCAAAAAGAAAATAGGAAAATTTTTGGGGCCCCTTATTTTAAAAAAAAATTTGCGACCCCTTCCCCTTTTTAAATTACCCCGGGAATGAACCCGGGCCCCCCCCCGATTGAACCCCGAAAAAATTTTTTAAAATCCTTTAAAAAAAAACATATTTTTAATAAATTTATAAATAATTTTTTTTTTTAAAAAAAAATTTTTTCCCAACTGAACCCCGGGGGTTTTCCGTTGGGGCTTTCTGGGGAAGGTCAACGCTGCTTGTACAAAAATTAGCACTGGCTTTTGGGCCGGGTTTTTTTACCCACCGCAGAAAAATCAAACCCCCGTAAAAATTTTTTCAGGTCGATGCCCCCGTAGCCCTAAAAGTTTCGGGCAAATTTGAAAGTTTCAAAACCCGTCCTTTTCGCTAATTAAATTATGAAAAAAAGTTTTTTCTTTCCCCCTTTTCATCTCTTTTGTCCCTTTTAAAATGAAAACCTCCCCTTTGAGCCCCCTTTTTTTTTTCCCCGGTCCCTCCCGCCTAGTTTTTGCCCAGTTAGCCCAAAACTTTTTTTTTCCCTTTTTTTCCCAGGTTTTTTTTTTTTTTTTTCCTCCGGCATGTTGAAAGTCAGCGTTAAATGCCTGACGTAGGGCACCTAACCGACAGGCCTGACTCCGGGAGACCGGGTTTCAAGTGTGTCCAAGAAAACCCATTAACCAAAAATGAAAAAAAATTTTTTGGGACCCAACCCCCCCTTTTGTTCGGGCCACCTTTTCCCCCAAATTTTGGTACCCCCCCCCCAACCCCCCACGTCAAAAAATAAACCCTTAAAAAAAAACCCCCTTCAACCTTTTGACCAAAAATCAAAGGTTTTTTGATTTACAAAAGCAAGTTTTTAAAAAAAAAATCCCGGTTAAAATGGATAGTAAATTTTACCCACTATTAAAACCCCCCAAACCCCCCCCCAAAAACCCCGGTTGGGGACTTTCCCAAACAAAACCCCCCAGTCACCCCTTTAAAAAAAACCTCCGCTGAAAATTCCCTTGATAAAAAAAAAACCCTTTAAACCCGAGCGGAAAATTTTTTTCAGATTTGTTTGAAAAATTGATTCCCCAAAACCCCCAAAAGAAATAAAAATCCGGCAAACACTCCTTTAAAATAAAAAAATTAAACCCCCCCGGGTTAAACCCCCCCCCCCAACCCAACTTGGCCAACCCCAAAAAAAAATTTGCCAATTTTAAACCGGGTTTTTTTAAAATTTTTTAACAGAAAAGAAGAGCCGTAATTTAAAAGTTTCTTAAAATTGGGTCAGGTTTTCTGTGTATCCCCAGTTCAAACAGCAGAGTGGGGTCTCTAAACCGGACACCCGATGACAAACATGTTTCTCTCTGCTCCTGATTTTGGGTGCTGGTTGTAAGAGTTTTAGCTGCTGCGGGGTTTCCCCCTCAGCCCCCCTCAAAACTTTACACTGGGTTTACACATTTAAACTTTCATTAAATGGTTCATACGGTTCAGGTTTTCCCTAAGAAAATGATAAAAATTTAAGAAAGAGAAGATGGGGCCCCGGTCCTCCTCCTTTTTCCTCGGGGTCTCAGCTGACAGTAAGTTTTTCTGTCTCATTTTTAAAATTCAACACAGACAGAAAAGAAAGACAACCCGAAAAGGGCATTTCAAAAAAAACGGAAAAAAATCAGCCCCAAAAATTTTCCCCCCAGCCCGGATCAACCCCGTTCTGCCCAAAAGGTTTTTCTATTAAAAAAAAAAAAAATTTTATTTTAAAAATGTTTTGGTAGCCCCCACCCTTTAATTTTTGAAGTTTATGAAAAAAATAAGAATCATATCACAAAATTACCCCCCCAAAATGAAAAAAAAAGGGGAAAAATCCTTAATGATATAAAAACACAAAAAACAAAAAATCAAAACAATAATTAATAAGAAAAAATCTCCACAACTTTTCCACCTCAATTTCTTATGCTGAAGAAAAATTTCAAATTTTTCCCTTTTTCAGACATAACAAAGAAACCCCCTTGATTTCTTTTTTTACTGTTTTGGTCCTTCCTTTAAAATAAATTTTTTAGAGTAAAAAGATCCTTCCCATTAAAACAAGGAGCCCCCGTAAAAAAAAACCCCCCCCCCCCCCCCAAACCCCCCCCCCCCCCCCCCCCCCCCCCAAACCCCCCCCCCCCCCCCAAAAAGAACAAGACACAAAAACTGGAAATAAAAGATTATGCTGCAGACCCTGATGAAAAAAGATCTGCTCTTGTAAACAAAAAGGGATTTTGTCTTTTGTTGAGCCCCTCCCCCCACTTTTAAAATTTATCCCTAGAAACAGAAAGTTTTTAAAAAAAGTGACCCTTTAAAATTTTTTTAAATCAGGGAATCTAAAAAAATTTAATGATTTTGGGCCCCCCTATACTGGGTTTAAAACCCCCTTTTTTTTTAAAATTTTAAAACAAACTCATTATAATTTAAGAATTTAAAAACCTTTTTCATAAAAAGCAACACATCATTCAGTCCCTCAATATGTTTTTTTAGAAACAAATGTCAAAAGAAAAAAATTTTTCTCCTGCAGCTTGTTTAAAAAAAACTCCCCACACCTTTTGACAAAAAAAAAACTCTCTGAAAATTCTTTAAAAACTTGTCAAAAGCTTTTTGAAACTGTTTTATCCCTAACTCCTATTGCTAAAAACCAAAAAAAAATGTTTTTTCCTGATGTTTTACAGACAGAGAACAATATGTATGTTAAAAAGCAAAACTCAAAAAGAGCTGAACTGATTTGGGGAGGTTTTCCCTGTTTTTCCCCCTTAGTCCTCCCTTGTTTTTGATAATATAATTTTTTTACCTGCTGAGGCTCTGTAATAATGTGCTGGGGACACCCCAAACTTATTGTTTCAAAAATGAACATTTTTTAGGGGTGATCAAAAATCTCTAAATGTTTTTAGATGAAAAAAAACCCCTCCCCCTCAATTTAAAAAAATTTAAAATTTTAAAAAAATTCTTTTAACAAAAAGAAAATAGAAGAAAAAAGCTAAATTATTCACAGACAAAATTTAAAATTTCCCCCTCAAGTTTTTCATATTAAATTCCTCAGGGTCACAGCAAATGAAAAAGTAACATGAAAAAAAACCATACTGAATTTTTTTCGTAAAAAGACTATTAAATCCCATTGGGAAATTTTGAGTAAGTTTGTTCTTGATAAATCAATTTTTTTTTATTTTAACTTTTTTTTTTTTACAGTTTAATTTTTCCTTAATTATGTAAATGTAAAAACCGTTTTTGAGTGCCCCATGCCCACTTTATCAATAAAAAATTTTTTCAATTCAAAAGAATTTTTTTTTAGAAAAGATTGAAATTTTGCTGAAAGAAGTGAAAATTTTATTTCTCTTTTTAGAAAAAAACAAAAGGGTTAATTTAATCCCGTAATAAAGAACCCCAAACCAGAAATTGTTTTTTTTTATGGGATAAAAATGGGGACACCTAACGAAGAGCTGCAGATGTTTTTCCCTTAAACCGGGGTAACATAGTGAGAGAGGGGTGGGGGGGGAAAAACCCCAAAAGCAAACTCGGTTTTTTCACTTTTTTTGTATTTAAAAGAGAAAAAAGCAGGGGGGGGCTTTTTTTATTTTGTTGAATTTTGCCTCCCCCTCTCCCTTCGCGAAAACCCCGGAAAATCATTTCCCCTCCACCATGGAAAAAAGGATTTCCACTTGCTTAAAAAGCAAACCCGAAGGAGCGAGGGGCCCAGGAGAGAGGGGGCTCCCCGGGGGGAGATCAGAGTGAGGGTTTCAACCCGGGGAAACCTACACAGAAGTCTTTTTTCCCGGAGGATGATTTCTGAAGGACAATTTTCCCGCAACTGGGCCCTCCCCGCATCAAACCCGGGCACACGCGAGGGAAATTATAAATTTTACTGACAATTTCTGAAGCCCTTAATGATTCCCGATTTTTAAAATTTATGTCACAAAGCTCAAGAAGAAATAAGTGATTAAAAAAAATTAAAAGGGATTTATTTTACTGCAAATTGCCACATGTTTTGAAAAATTTACACAAACAGGATGAAAAGGGCATCTGGTTCATTGAGATTCAGAGATTTTTACTGGGGAATCCAAATGTCACAAAAACTTTTTAAATGGACCCAATCAGAGAAAATACCTGTGGGAAATGGTTTTTCTTTTTTAGGTTTTGTCCGGAAAGTTCTCATTTTGTCCCAGGTCCTGTAAATTGTTTACTTTTTGAGTCAAAATACAGGGTCTACAGGGTAATACCCCAAATGAGAGTGATAAAATGCCCTGGGCATGTGTTTGGGAAACCCCACACTATAATTAAAAATTTTATTGGGAGAGAGTTGTGGCATCACACAAAGGGAAACCGTTTTGGGCTGTTTTTTATTTTAATTTTTTACAATAAAAAAACAACGCACATTTTCACACAGCCCGTGTGTGGGCTGGGGTTTTGCAAATGACAAAAACTGGGAAAAAAAAAAATAGGCTAGTAAACAAATGTCAGTCCCCTAAACCGAAAAAAAAAATTTTAAAAATTTTTTTTTTTTTTTTTTTTTTTTTTTTTTTTTTTTTTTTTTTTTTTTTTTTTTTTTTTTTTTTTTTTTTTTTTTTTTTTTTTTTTTTTTTTTTTTTTTGAAATCAACATCAGGGAGAATCCTAATCATTATTTTAAAAAGTTTACAGATCAAATACTGCCAAATGTTGGAATTGTTCTTAAATAAGTGTTTGTGCGGACATTCGTGACAGTCAGTTTGACAGCTGATATCGGCTCGTCATCAGTAATTGACGTCGCTTCAGACTGACGCTGTGGAACGAGGATTTTTCATTTCGGAGTTTCATCTCCCTCCGTCCTCGCGTCTCTTCCTCGCATCCCTCTTGCATTTCCTTGCTGGTGGAGCTAAGACGCGAGGAGAGGGAGCAAGTGGAGGAGACGAGGAGAGCAATTTACCGAATGAAAAGCACCCCAGGGCTTGTCTCCCTCTACCGGAGCCCTGAGGCATTACCAACAGATCACAGTATAGTCAAGCTACTCATATGAGGCTCTGCATCACCTATCTTTGTTCATCCACTTATCTAATTAGCTGCACACATTAACAATAATCAATATTGGCACACAATAGCAATTAATAATGGAATTAAATGTTATGAAACAGATAACACTAACAGTAATAAAGTAGTATGAAATTAAACCTTAAATTAACTATTTCACTTGGGAATGAATAAGTCTGAGATGAATTACCTTTTTTTGTTTTGTTTGGTCACATACTAACCTGTCACACACAGTTTTTTCTAGATTTTTTTTAAGGTTTCCTCAGACATTCATTCTTTATTCTACAAGACATTCAAAGGGCTTTCCATCTTTCACATTGTCAAATGTCACTTAATTATGTTATACTTTCAAATACAGAGAAGAATCTCTGTGGAACAATCTGCCTCCATCACTACAGTCAACATCATCGTTTTTTCAAAAAACATCTGAAAAAGTCTTTGTAATGAAAATGCAATTTGTGCATACAACACAACAGCACACCAAACACGCAGACAGGAACACAGACAGACAGACAGACAGACAGACAGACAGTCAGTCAGTGTGGTCAGCAGCTGAATCTGTTTCTGTTTGTCTTCAGTTCTTCATGAGGTCCTTGGTATCACTGGCTGTTCAGACTCTGATGGAGAGTCCATGTTCGGTCTGGATGGTGAAGAGGTTTGGTACGCGGGACTTCATCAACAAGAAAGGAGTGGGGGCCTCTGCCCAGCTTTGTAGATCAGATCGACTTCCCAGGATTTTTATGACAATGCTGTGGCTAATCAAGAGATCTGCAAACAACCTGAAAAACCCCTCTTAAAGCCTTCAAAGACTTCCCAAAAGAACGAGGTAAAGATAAACACGTCTCACACCTCTGTTTCTAAATTCCTAAATCTTCAGACTTTTAAACTGAATTTCAGGAACTTTTTTTTTCAGAATCATCATTTTAAAAATCTTTCAATTGTTTTGTCAAAATGTCCACCTGTGTTTGTTGCTCATATTTAAATTATTTATTTTTTGATTTTCCTTTGTGGGATATTTACAGTCCAACTCTAATGTTTTTTTTTCCTGCTCTGTGATCACATGACTTTAGTTCTGCTTTAGACTAGGGGGCAGTAGTGAGCAGGTGGACATTTTATTATAGAAGTATTATTTTGGTGTAATACAAACAGAAATCCCCTCAGTAAACCATGAACTGTAGAAACACCAAAGGTTGAAACACTAACACTGCTGTGATCAGGCCTGTTAGGACAAACATGGGGGTCTCCTGTCTCGAGTCTCTCAGGTGACCTTAAGCAGCACAAACAGGGGTTTTGAAACTATGGTCTTTAAGGAGGAGCTGCTGTCACCACTGTGAGCTGATCTGTGAGGATCAGATTCATGAAGTTAAATATCTGTCATCAGGTTAAAGATAAAAAAACCCAAAAAACAGAACTCTGAAAACTTTAAAACTACTGTTAAAATGAAGGTGCAGAAATAATAAAAAATCACCATGAAAGAGATGGAGAAGGAGAATTTTTTAACTCCCTGATGATGCCCAGAAGTTTATCACACAAGATATTTTTGGTTTTATCACTCAAGATTTTAAACAAAACAATGAACTGTTGTCTGTTCATAACTACTGTACATCTCAAGAAGGACGGGATTTTTTCCCTTGCTTGCTTTCTAAAATTACTGGTAAAAGTACTAATATGGCAGCACTTCAGAGTCCTGATGATTTTTTTAGCTCTGATAACTTTATGAAACCCCTGGAACACTGCTGGTGGAGGCTGCAGCTGTGTGGAGGGCATCAAACACAGATGTGTTGTGCTCAGTGGAATAAGGGACCTTACTTTAGCATGTTAGCATCCTTTCATTTGCTAATTATCAGTAAACACGGAGTCCAGCTGAGGCTGATGGGACTGTCTGTAATTCTGCAGGTATTTGGTCATAAAAAAGAGTCGGTCCTGACATCCCTGGTTTCCCCAGCAGAATTCTGCTCCAGGGGCCCCTCCTAAACTGACCCATGACTACTGTTGGCCACATCAGTCACAGCTGACAGCCCCGTGCTTCCCCGTACAAAATCCTCTCTCTTTAAACCAGTTTGTTCCATCTGTTGGTCAAACAATAAGTAGATCTATATAGAACAGAGTGAGGTAAAAAAACAAAAAATATATTGAACAGATGATAAGTGAATATTAACATAAAATAAATATTACTTATCAAAAATTAACATAAAAAAACTCTGCTGCCTGGTGATTATTCAGTTAATAAAATTTAAAATCAATATTTAATCAATCAGTGATCAGTAAATGTCCATCCATTCATTTTTCCCTCCCTTTCATTAGTCCAGATCAGTCAATATGTGGAGAACAGTAAAATAAGTACTTGTACTTTAATTAATCAGTGAGCTTTAGAGGTTCTGCTATTTTGTTCCCTTTGGGCAGAAACCAGGCCGGCTGTTTACATATTTTCACTCTTTCTGCTAAACTGAGCCCAAACAGCTGCTGGCTGTAGCTTAATGTTGAGCTTACGACATGAGAGTGGAGTCCAGTTTTGAACATGGAGGAAGACTTCACTAAATGTTGAACAGTTACCAGTGTTTTCTGAAAAGATCTGCAAGTTTTTAACTTTTATTTTATGTAAACACTTTATATTATGATAATGAATGCAAATTTGTTACAGAAGTCAACATTTAGACATGAACGATACATTATAATATGAGTTAAAAAATAAACATAAAAAACCCAATGTGATTGTGAAGTCTGGATTTGGACTGAAATGGTTCTTTTCCAGTTCTGATGTTTTTCTGTGTTTGTGTCCAGATGCTCCGTCCAGTCTGATCATCTACCCCAGAGGGCAACGTGGAACTTGGAAGAAGAACACCCTCATCTGTCTGTGACTGGTTTCTATCCTGCTCCTGTAAAGTTCTACTGGACGAAGAATGGAGAGAACGTGACTGAAGGAACCAACGTCAACGTTCCCTACCTAAACAAAGACAACACCCTTCAACCAGTTCTCCAGACTGGACTTCATCCCACAGTGGGAGACATGTACAGCTGTAGAGTCAAACATCTGTCCATGGACCAACCACTGACAGGATTCTGGGGTGAGAAACTTTATTTAACTCACTGAAGAGACAAAATACAGACACACACCTCATTAACTGACCAAAGTACACATCTGTCTCCAGATGTGGAGGTGAAGCGTGTTGTTAAGTCTGTGTGTGTTTTCTGTCTCCAGATGTGGAGGTGAAGCAGTGTGTTAATGTTTATGTGTGTTTTCTGTCTCCAGATGTGGAGGTGAAGCAGTGTGTTAATGTTTATGTGTGTTTTCTGTCTCCAGATGTGGAGGTGAAGCAGTGTGTTAATGTTTGTGTGTGTTTTCTGTCTCCAGATGTGGAGGTGAAGCAGTGGTGTTAATGTTTGTGTGTGTTTTCTGTCTCCAGATGTGGAGGTGAAGCAGCTGCAGTGTGTTAATGTTTGTGTGTGTTTTTCTGTCTCCAGATGTGGAGGTCAAGCAGCTGCAGTGTGTTAATGTTTGTGTGTGTTTTCTGTCTCCAGATGTGGAGGTGAAGCAGCTGCAGTGCGTTAATGTTTGTGTGTGTTTTCTTTCTCCAGATGTGGAGGTGAAGCAGCTGCAGTGCGTTAATGTTTGTGTGTGGTTTTCTGTCTCCAGATGTGGAGGTGAAAGCAGTGTGTTAATGTTTGTGTGTGTTTTCTGTCTCCAGATGTGGAGGTGAAGCAGTGTGTTAATGTTTGTGTGAGTTTTTCTGTCTCCAGATGTGGAGGTGAAGCAGCTGCAGTGCGTTAATGTTTTGTGTGTGTTTTCTGTCTCCAGATGTGGAGGTGAAACAGGTGTAGTGTGTTAATGTTTGTGTGTGTTTTTCTGTCTCCAGATGTGGAGGTGAAGCAGCTGCAGTGCGTTAATGTTTGTTTTGTGTTTCTGTCTCCAGATGTGGAGGTGAAACAGCTGCAGTATGTTAATGTTTGTGTGTGTTTTCTGTCTCCAGATGTGGAGATGAAGCAGTGTGTTAATGTTTGTGTGTGTTTTCTGTCTCCAGATGTGGAGGTGAGGCAGTGTGTTAATGTTTTGTGTTTTCTGTCTCCAGATGTGGAGGTGGAGCAGTGTGTTAATGTTTGTGTGTGTTTTCTGTCTCCAGATGTGGAGGTGAAGCAGTGTGTTAATGTTTGTGTGTGTTTTCTGTCTCCAGATGTGGAGGTGAAGCAGCTGCAGTGTGTTAATGTTTTGTGTGTGTTTTCTGTCTCCAGATGTGGAGGTGAAGCAGTGTGTTAATGTTTGTGTGTGTTTTCTGTCTCCAGATGTGGAGGTGAAGCAGTGTGTTAATGTTTGTGTGTGTTTTCTGTCTCCAGATGTGGAGGTGAAGCAGCTGCAGTGTGTTAATGTTTGTGTGTGTTTTCTGTCTCCAGATGTGGAGGTGAAGCAGTGTGTTAATGTTTGTGTGTGTTTTCTGTCTCCAGATGTGAAGGTGAAGCAGCTCCCAGTGTGTTAATGTCTGTGTGTGTTTTTCTGTCTCCAGATGTGGAGGTGAAGCAGCGTGTTAATGTTTGTGTGTGTTTTCTGTCTCCAGATGTGGAGGCGAAACAGCGTGTTAATGTTTGTGTGTGTTTTCTGTCTCCAGATGTGGAGGTGAAGCAGTATGTTAATGTTTGTGTGTGTTTTCTGTCTCCAGATGTGGAGGTGAGGCAGTGTGTTAATGTTTGTGCGTGTTTTCTGTCTCCAGATGTTGAGAAGACTCAGCCCAGTATTGGACCTGCAGTGTTCTGTGGACTCGGTCTGACTGTCGGTCTGCTCGGTGTGGCTGCTGGAACTTCTTCCTTATCAAAGGAAACGAGTGCAGCTGATTGGTTGAGACTGTATAATGGGCTTAAATTATTTCTGTTGTGTGTTAATCAGTAGTGTTGTTGACAGAAGGTTAAAAAAAATTCTACTTATCACAATGAAAATATTTTTATCATCATCATTTTTCATGCTTTTGTGATTTCTTACACATTTGTAGCAGAATTTTGGTTCATTAAGTCAAAACTCAAAATGATTCACAGACACCAGTTCTTTACAAAAACAAAACAAAAAAACAACACACACATACGTACATCGAATATAGAATTCAGTACCAACACAGTGTGTTACTGTAAACTCACAGAAACAAAAAGTACAGTAAATTTCAGTGCAGTGGTGAACAAAAAAACGTGTTTTTCCAACAGACTGATGCAGATCGATGTAGAACACTTACTCAGGTACAGTCCAGTCCAGACAGATGAAGATACACCTGTTCTTCAGTCTAAAGGTGTGCAACACTCTTTATGAATGTTTTTTGTTTTCAATAAAAGTTTTTTTCCAAAAGATTACAGGAGATTTCATTCTTGAAGTGTCAGAAACAGTGTGGAGGTTTTAACAGCAGATGAAGTGCAAAGCAGAAAGTGCGTTGATACTTTTTGAGCTTTTGTAAAACATTGTGATAAAAGTTGAAGGTTTTGATGTTTTTGTTGAATTAATCAGTGTCAGTGTATCAGTGATCAGCAAACACTGTAATACAAGTTATTCTGCATCAACATGTCAGCTTGTCTTGTTATTATATAAAATTATTGTATCTCATGAAAACAAGAAACTTGCCTGCTTGTAACAATAAACTGGTTTGTTGATTAAATAAACTTCCAGTCTGATATTTTGCAGTACGTGGCTTTAATGTTTTCAGATCATGCAGCTTCAGCTGATGAAGAGCTCAGTACTTTGTAACAGTCATATTTATCATGGTATCTGTTTGCCATGTTCTGATATATTAAGTAATCTGTTCCACATTTTTCTGTCTAATACTGCCACCTAGTGACACAGAGTAACAAGGCAGCCTTAAACTAAGTTAAGTTTCACTTTCGCTTTCGTAGAGGAGGAGATGTCTGGTGCTGCAGGCTGCTCTCATCTTCTGTGCTCTGTGGAAGGACATTTTGTTCTGTACATGGAAGCTATCGAAGACCATATCTGTAAGTTTTTTGATGGATGTTAAGTGTTTATTAATCTATTGTGATTGTGGAAGGTGAATGTTGTTTGTTTAAGAATTGATAGTTTTGTAATTTGTGGATTACTCTTCCACCTATATAAAGCAAATCTGGTTGTTTGTTCTGTAGCCTATGCAGCTTTGATGGAGAAATGCATGTTGTTTTATGGAATTTGTATGCATTTTCTTACCATATTTTCTGTAATGGTGACAATTATGTTGATTTTGAGACAATGTAATTTCTCAGAACCTATGTTAATGAACATTTTTGTATTGTATTTGTGCTTCAGTTTCACAGTCAAGTTCTCAGTAAACTTAAAGACAATGCAACTTCCTCAGTGTGAGAGTCTTCCTGAGCATATCTGATTGTTTAGCTAGCTGGATAAACTACTTCACTCACGAAGAGGGAGGCCAGCACAATATTATTTCAGGTTATGTGAATATGGACAGAAGTCATTTGTTGAGCAAGAAAATGACTTTAAATTATTTGAATCTTGTATCATGATGCAGCAGAAACAGCAGAACAGGAACGTTCTTAGTTCTCATGTTGAGGTTCTGCTCCAGAACTCTTCTCTGCTTCTCTGAACTGGAGGTGTGCTGACCAACATCTACTGTAGGTTAAACACACCCTGACTTCAAATAATCAGCTCAGCTCCTCTGTGAGCTGAGCTTGTAGACATTATTAAATTCATTATTAAGAAAACAATGATTCAGTATTTTTTGTCATTGCTTGTACACAGAAATAAAAATCCCCAACCAGCTCTTCTAATCCACCTAAACTCTGTGGAGCTTTATCTCCTGCAGCTCAGCTCCTGCAGTTTTAGTTTATTCTCAGTGCTCTCATCAGAGCTGTTTTGGGGAGCAGCAGGTAGCTACTTTAAGAGAAAAGGCTCTGAAAATCCACAGTACACAACCTGCTGCAGACTAATTGGTGAGAACAGAGTCACATTTAACAGCTAAAGAGACAGATATTTCATTCAGGAGCTGGTGACAACAAAAACGGGTAAAAGACTGTGAATGTTGGACTTTAATCCACCAGGTGGACAGAAACAAGAGTTCAGATGAATGAAAATGTTGCTGTGGAACTGTTGGGTGTGGAAATATACCACTGTTTACTGCTGTGTTTATAACATCAACTTAAAAGGTGATGTGACAGAGTTGGGTTTACTGCTCATTTCTGCTGCCCCCAAGTAGCAAAGTGTATATTCAAGTTTAATATTAGAGGTTGATAATTGCTCAGATTAACTCAATACAGATACCAGACACTGAAATGGAGCATAAAGCACATCACTGAAACGATCTTTGTCCTGATCTGACAGTGACAGTCTTCTGCCATGTGTGCTCTTCAGTGCCTGTTACCATTCCTTAAAGCTACAGTGTGTAACTTCTACATGTCTGTAAATGTCTGTTTCACACCCGAGCCACTACTAGAGGAGATGACACAATGCTGATTAAGCCGATCGGCTCCTCTAACATCTCACGGTATTTTTCAATATATATCATTTTTGCTTTGCTTGTCAACCAGTGACATTCCCGCGCTGGTGCACAGGAAATGACACGTTTTATCTCACAACAAGAAGGAGGGGGAGGAAGAGCAGAGAGTCTCATAGCAAGAGGCAGAGCGCAGGTAGAAAGAGAAAGCAACATGGCGGAGAACCCAAAGGAGCGTCCGAGACACGGTTCAGAAGTGGATCCTACCACAAAGAAAAAGCCTGGACGTTCGGCTGAAGGACTGTTAGCAAAGAAGGAAAGTGACCGACGGAGAAGGCAAACACGGATTTGTATTGCGTCGCTTTTCCTTGATGGAGATCCCTGAAGGAAGAAACTGGGCTGAGGGCGGACGTTGCGTTGCTGCTGTTGGATAAGTAAGTGACTTGGTTTATAATTATATTATGAGTAGTATGTGTTGCTGTTACATGTACTGGACCTATTATTTTCTTGGAAATTGTGCTATGAACGTAATGTAATGTTAGCAGCCTGGTGTTTGCCACGTTGTGTAGCGAGAGACAGTGTTGAGCGGTACACGGTGCGTAGCGAGTGTTACTCTGTGTATCGTGGCGAGCAGTACACGGTGTGTAGCGCGAGCGTGGCGAGCTACACTCGTTAAGTTTGGTGTTGGGTTTTACCGTAATCCTGCTTACAGCATACGTCATATGGAAGTTCCGGCTTTATTGTTGTAAAAACGCAGAATTCCGCTAGGGGGCGACAGAAGTTACGCACTGTAGCTTTAAAGGTCCCATATTATGCAAAATGCACTTTTTCAAGGTTTTCCAGTAAAAATATGTGTCCCCGGCCTGCCTACAGACTCCCTGATATGAGAACAGTCCTCTCTCTCCCTCTCTCCACCTTTCAGTGAATATATGGCAAAACCCTCTGTTTGAATTTGTCTCCCCTTATGATGTCATAAGGCGCCTCCTCCAGGCCTCCTCCAGGCAGCTGACACTCCCTGTGCTGGGTGTCTGTACCGCCCACTTAATACCTGTGAGTCCGCCTCCCGGTTGCCATGTTTTTTCCTCACTAACGCTGCTCTGGTAAACAAATGAAGATGTAGAAGGTTTGAGCAAAGCACAACAACTGCTCTGTTGTTGGCTGCAGGAGGGAACATAAAAGTCTTCATCTGTTCTCCTCTTCTGACCCATAGAAGACCCGGTGGATTAATTTTATTTTTAAGAGAAATGTCCCCACAACACTTGGTAATGTGTTGTGTGCATGTATGTTTGTGCTAACCATTTTACTTGGGTTAGCTTCTTCAATGAGGGTCAATACAAAGCAGGATTCATTTCAGAACTGAAGCTCAAGGATGGATCAGTTACTGACTGTCTGTGACCCAACTGCAGACATGGAGCGGTAAGTTTTATCATAATTATGCTGCTTTACTGTGTATTTAGTTGCTCGATCCTGGCGTTAGCATCATGGCTAATATGGGCAGTATCTACTGTATGCTTACATGCTGATGTGTAATATTGTCTTATATTACATTACAAACAACACAGTGGGGGTGGGGGGGTGGTGGGGGTGGGGGGGTGCAGGACGAAGACTGTTCTACTTTGATATCAATACAATTCATAAAATCATGACTACATGGGTTAACGATTTTTTACTCACAAAAAGAACATTGTGTATTGTAACAATGACCATGTCACACACAGTAGGTGTTATTATAAATGTATCAGGCTCATAGCAGTGTATGATGACACATATGGTCTCAGTAGCATTTGACAGACCCTTGGTGTTACAGTTACAGTGTAACGTGATGAGATAATTGATACCAGATACTTACTGGTTTTTGAATTCTGCACTGCAACATATCACATTTATCTTTCATTTCTAATGAATAAATGTTGAATTATAGGAATTTAAAAAACAAAAACAAAAAAAGTCAGTAAGAAGGACTGTGAGAAGTATTGATCAGAATTATTCTGTTAAGATAATCATGCTGACAGTTTCATTTAATTGGGTTTATAAATTCATCACACATACTGTCAGTAGTTATTTGTACTATACTGTATTGTAAACATTTTTTTCTTTTTTAGCAGCTGCTGCCTTCTACAAGCTGGAGAAGATGCTGACCAACAAGATGGCTGTTAGAAAACTGAGCCCCTCCACCAGACTTCATCTGAGGCTTTCCACAGCATCGTCCTTTGTTTTACACCAAACAATGTTGTTTCCATTTCTTGGAAAGCTGTGCAGGTAAATAGAATTGTAGTTATGTTGAACTCTGATAGGCTGATACCTGTAACGACTGAAACAAGAGGAAAAGATGTCCAGTTAGCATTGTAGCCTTGTAAACGTCAATATTTGATATGTCAAACATTTTTCATATGGATTCAGTGAATTTCAGTTTTTTACTGTCATGGATAATAGGTACATCATTTGACATGTTATATGTTGTGATATATATGTGATTCAATAAATGCTTCATGGTGTAAAAATGATCTCCTGTGAATTCATGTTTAATATGCACAGTATCTACTTATTATGGGATGTGTTTCTCCATTCATGATGTTTTGTGAACACTGTAATGTTATGAACCACTGAAGTCATGTAAAGCAAATGCAAAGAATCTGACATATTAACTTCATAAATACAACAGTTACAATAAGTTGTGAAATTTTTTTCTCAGTATTGTGAAATAAACCCTGACAGGCTGATGCAGGACCGCAACACAAAGTGGAGTTAATTCATCCTCAAGGAGTTTATTTCACAATACTGATTACTCACTGTACATTATCCTGTTTCATATACAGTAACTTACCATGATAAATACATTTGACACAAAATATTGATTTTAAAATAATTTTGCAGCTCATTCAGAGTCATTCTCATTCTAAGGTCTGTTGTGAGCACATCCAAAAAAAATTAGAAAAATGTAAATATTTCAACAAAATGTAAGGCCTATGAAATTCAAACCTGACAGGCATTAGACAAGCTGTGGTGGATGAGCAGGAAGCTTTGACAAATTTCAAATACATAATGTTGGAACTTTGTAACAGGTAAACTGTTGCACGTTATATGGAGACATAACAGTGTAGTTTACAAACCACTGCACACAGCCTCGACCTCAGAAAACTGATGATAAAATTATGTTAAATGATGATACTGAAATTTTATGAATACCAAAACAAGCTCAGTATTATATTAACTGTTTAACTGTTAACCCTGTTTTGATGGCATCTCTGCTGAGAATATTGCAGAACAAAAAGAAATTTATTGTCAGTAATCATCAAAATATGTTAGTAATTGTGTAGGTTTCCACTCAATGGAGCTTGGCTTGACGCTCTCAATAATCCTCTCACTGTCACTACATCAATGAAGAAATTGAACTATTCCAGCGTGGGCTGGAATAGTTCAACTCACGCTCACTTCCTGAGAGGGGCGCGACTGGGCGCGACTAGTCACAGCTCATTTGCATTTAAAGCTACAGGCACAGAAACAGCTAATTTCTAGAGAGGCTGAAATAGAGGGATTTAGAGGCCTGCTGATCTGTATGATCTGAGTGGTGTTTTATGAAAAAAACTTCAAAAGCATGTTTTGAGGACCTCTGAGACATATAAAAACTTATCAGAAAGGGGCATAATATGAGACCTGAAAGTGATATTCCACCCCAGAATGATAACCCACTCAGTATGTCCTCACCTCTATGCTGATGTGATGATGATCTTTAGTTCAGAATACTTTATACTTTATTGATCCCCGAGGGGAAATTGCATTTCAGTTACATCCCGTCCAAGAAACATAAAAACAGACAGTGGTACATAACAGGGGGAGGACAGGAGCGGGAGGAACTGTGGGTCAGCCACCAAGCAGCGCCCCGTTTACTTAGATGAGAAAAATGAGAACAAGAGGGAGGAAAGGGGAAAAAAGCAACTCCAAACTAGGCTCCTGTCAGGGGGCACAGTGTGGGATTAGGAAAAAACACCTCGGCACATAAGCAACATAATATGACATTACAACAAAACTCGAAGACTTGTACATTTGGGAGGGGGGAGGGTGTTGGGGAGGGGAGGTGTCCCAGCATAGACATTGGGGGGGTGCGTGCGCACTTGGCCGCTCCGCAACAGCCCTCCATGCTATACTGCGACAGGGGAGGGGGGGGGGATGGGAGCCAAGAGGGCGTTGAGTTAATGGGGGGTGTACGTGTTAAATGTGTCTTCATGTATGTGTAAGCCCGTGTCCTTCATTCCCACTCAGCCTCAACCATTGTCTCTGCCGTCTGGCTGATGACGAAGACACGGCCGTTGCCGTGGAGACGACCCCGGAGAGTTCTGATCCAGGAACAAAGTTCACAGGAGTAGGGGGTGGTGGGGTGGGGAGATAGGGCTGGAGCATCTTGTCTGCATAACATCCAGGAGAGTGGAGAGAAAGCCGGCCTTGGGAAGGCTGGTTATCTCAGGGAGCCAATGAAGATAACAATTGTTTTGGGACAGGCCGACGCTGGAATTTTCTGTCTGCCTTAGAGTCTCTCTGAGTCTCACGGTGGCTTGCTTCAATATATCCAAATTCAATGGCCAATTTCAGCCGAGCCGAGCTGACAACTTCTCCAAGTTGGCATCCATCTTGCGAAGGAGCTCAGAAATCGCATCCAGCTTGCGATTGAGCTCACACTTTGCTTGAGTCTGAGTGTTGACAGCCCTGTACATTCCCTCAGTCATGACGGGCAGCTTCTCCATTGCCAAAAAGTGCTGCCAACGTCTTCCGAACTTTGCGATAGATCAGGAAGCTGCTAACTCCAAACAGCAGCATGCCTGGTATCATAATTCCAATTATGTAGACATCTTCAACATCTTCAACATCCTCAACGGAAAGGATCGACAGGCACACGATCCTCCACCTCTCCCAGGAGTCCATCGTGTATCCGGCTGCAAACGTTCCGTCAGGGCAGGAGGGTTCTCCTTTACCCAGTCTCTTTGTCGAGAAAATTTGGTCAATTGCATTGAGAGACCAGCTGATCAAATCCATGATTTTAGATTTCGGAAAGAAATGCAGAGAGAGGCTCCAGTAGATCAGACAGAGACAGCACAAGACAAAGAGCAGTAAGCAGGGCAGATAAGGGCAGGGAGGGAGCAGAAAAAGCGTCCGCCTTCGTTGAGAGCCAGAAAACAATCCTGGAGTTTGAGCAGAAAACAGGGTTGCAGCCAAATCCAGTACAATGGCAGTGAATGGAGACCATGGATAAAATGTTAAAAAAAGAACACAAAACAAACACAAAATGTCTCTATCCTGCTCGTGTGGTGTAATCCAAGTGTCTGTGAGCCGCCATTCCACCAGCCTCCATTCTGTTTTCTTTAAAATCAAAACCAAATCTCTTTTCTTTACCTTTTCAGGTAGCAGTCAACCCAGTTACATTATATTAACCTTTTAACATATGGACAACTCAAAATATTTAGACCAGTCACAATAATACCCTTTCAGAAAAAAATAGAAACCTCCCTTTTTTTCTCCTCACAGGGAAATACAAAAACCTTTACAAAGGGAAAAGTCACAAGTTAAACAGTTCAACCCTGAAAAATGTTCAAAAATTTGGATTTCTAAATGCAGGGGTCCATACGTTGGTGCACATATGAAGAAGATAAATCCTTAGTGAAACACGGCTGATACAGTTTAGTTTGTAGTCTCCAGTTACTCACGCAACCTTGAAACGCAGTTCGGTCCCAGAGCAGGTAGATGAAGGCACAGCAGGATGATGAGGTGCAGCAGTTAACTGTCCATGCCGTGATGCAGGTCCAGCATGCTGAGTCTGTCTTCACAAGTAGGGCTAATTAGTGGTAGCAGGGTGACGTCAGCTGCTCAGTTTACAACTGAATGCCCCTAACGACGGCCCTAGCAGAAACGTCCATGTTTGTAGCTTGATGTAAAGCTAATGAAAACAACAAACATGTCTAACCTGACTGCACTTTCACTTCAAACTGGAGAGAAAACAAGTAACAAGACTGCAACATGCACAACTTTTAGCTCATTAGGTGTGTTCAAGATGAGTCAGACCTGCGCAGAATCGATCACCGGCGATCGCCGCACAATGCATGCTGGTTAGATTTGTGTCCGACTTGATCCCGACTTGCTCTGACGTCATGCACACGTGGGCAAAGATAACCTCACGAGATTGAGGCGGCCGCAGTTTTCAGAGCCAGGCGCCGCAGCTGCTCTCCACAGACTGCAAACACCTGAGTGTAACCTGATCGATGAGCTGACAGGCTTTGATGGCTTTTAATTTGGACAACAAACACCACATGTTGTATAAAATGCTAATTATCTGTGTAACTGTAATATGTAATGCTGGATATATTAGTCTGATGTTGTGCGATTAAGGTTGAAGGCCCTATCTTACACCCGCCGCAAAGCTGTTGCACCGTTGGTGCAAGTGACTTTGCTATCTTACATCAGAGTAAGTACCATTTTTGCCATGTCTGCAAGATAGCAAATGCACCTGCACCTAGTCTGCTGAGGTCTAAATATGAAGGCAAGACGAGGGTGTGGCCCAGCACGTTTGCTGTCTTGTGCTTGGCGCACTGGAGTAAAAACCACTTGTGCTTTAGACCAGCTAAAACCAGGTCTAAAGCGCAAAGTCTGTGGTCTTTCAGCACAAGATAGCACCCAGAGAGTTTGGCTGAAAGACACACACGTCTCCACAATCACAAAACACCTTCATTTATGTTCAGTCTTTTCCCAACAAGGGAGTGTGGATCAGTAAAGTGTCACCTGAACATATTTTCTATCAGCAATAAAGTGTAAATATTGAAATTAAAAGCATGTGTTTGTGTCTCACGCTCGGCTGAGGCGCACACAGAGCCGGCTGGCCCATTAGGCAATATAGACAAATGCTAAGGGCGCCGTGCCCTCCAGGAGGCACCACAAAATCGGGAAAAAATTCACCTTCAATATTTTAAAACTAGTTATTACTACTAACTCTTAAAATTTAAACGCTAACATAGATTCAAATGTAAAGCAATGCCCAATTAATATTACTACAAATGATAATACCAAATAAGCCCCTCCTCCTCTCTCCAGCTGATCGGTACCTGCTTGCTCTCTGTGGGGGGAGGGGGCGAATTTATTGACGTGACCCCAGAGAACTTTGTAAACATGTCAAAATGACCTAAACTGTCCAGAGCACAGGGAAGAAAAAAAAGAAAAGAAGAGGAAGAAACAACGGGAGAAAGAAAGAGGTGAAGTAAAGATACAGTAATGAAATGAAGCATCAGTTGTACTGTGTCAGTTATTTAGTGTCAACATCTATCTCTTTGTTGGATGACACTGTCGAGTAGCTACATACAACATACATACAACTAGCAACTAACTTGCTAGTAGTTCATTGTTCGACATGTTCTCATTAAACTAAGATGCTCCTGCACTGTGTAACATGTTAACTAACAGTTACATATTTTTTCTGAATGCCGGTGAGACTTTAATACACACTGCCGGCCTTATGGCAAAGTTATATTTCATTGTTTATTAGCATGCTAATCATTTGTAAAGCTAATCGCCAATTAGCTTGAAGCATAAACCACCACGGCATAGCGACAATTGCCATGTGTGCCCCCCTGTGTGGCCTCAATACCCGACGACTCAAGGGTCAGTTTGTCCCTTTTTTGAAGTGGCCAAAGTTGTGCCTAAGATTACACAGTCAGGGGCGCTTTTTTACACAGTGCCACAGTCATTGCGCCGCGCACACCATACTGTTGCTCGCTCTCGCTGACGAATAAAGTAAAATACAGTTGTAAAGTGGTGCTTACGCACAGCGAGACACGCTCGTGTCTGCAGGGAAAGGACCCAGAGCTGATGTTAGCTGTCAGCCTGCTACACAGTGTGGCTAAAGTTAGCATGCTAACAGCAGCTGCTGCTCCTCGTTATCTCCATGTCTGTGCTTAATGTGGTCACATGTTGTTCAAGTCAAGTGAATATATATCAGCCCATTCTGTCACAGTCTACATTCAACATTATTTACATTTTCTAGATTAAAACACTGCCAAATCGCGCTAGCTTTACGAGCTGTCATCTGTCCGCTGATATAAACATCCGGGGTTGCCTAGGCGACCACGCTCTCTCATCTCTCGTGTACCTAGACTGCCATCTGTTAGTGCCGCAAGATAAAATCTCAGAGGCAACTGGCATTGTGCATGAATGAAATATTGATAAATAGCTTAAAGCTGTAGTATACGATTTGAGAATCAGTTGAGAAAGATTGAGATGGTGGAAAAAATTTGAAAAAAGCATCCTGCTCACACACACACACACCCTCCCCTCTGTGCTCCCTGATCTTCCCACCGAGCACGTGTGGCCGTCCGCGTGGAGACTCCCAGCCACGCCCCCTCTACCAGAGCAACAAGCCGGCCGGCAGTAAACAGACACAGAGCCAGCCTTGAATGAAGATTTACCATGTTGGATTCGCAATTGGTAATACATATGAATGAGTTCACGAGTTCACTGAATGCATTCAGGCACAACACTGATGATAGCAATGCTAGTTTACAATGCTAAAAATAAACAGCTAACGTTCTGACGCCGTCTGTCGACACAGAGAAAACGACCGGCAGCGTTTACAGTCATAAACCAGCATTGTCATAGACTTATAAAAAGTTATTTATGTAACAACTCACACAATAAAAGTCAAAAATTACCTTCCTGTTCAACAAAAAGTCTGCTGTATCAGCATCAGTTTTCAGGCCCAAATCCTCCTGGAGCTTCCTCCAGCGGTGAATGGATGACCCGATGTTTACTCGGCTTTGAGTCCTGCGTTGCTCACATTTCCTCTTTGTCTCTGCCTTTTCCTCTGCAGACTTACGCTTTCTCCAAACTTTTGCCGGTGGGGCAAGCAGGGGCCGCTTGCTGCTGTCACTGTCTTTCTTTTCCATTCTTCTAGCACTTGCTGCTAAGCTGCTACTCAGCTACTTGCTTGTTGCAGAAAGTTTATAATGCGGAAGGGGGCGGGGACGAGGCGGAACGCGGAGCACGGGGGGTCAGAGCAAGCTCTTGGGGGAGTGTCAACGTCTCTGCAGCCCTGCAGCCACTAGTGTGAATGGATTTTTTTTCGGGTTTTTTTTTGCTCTTCACATTGTGTAGATTGTACTATAGGACCATAACCACCATCTAAATGAGGTTATTAATAATGATCAACCTTTCAAATCGTATACTACAGCTTTAAACGACTAGTAAGTCTACTGGTGCCGACTAGCAAGGGAGGAGACGTTTAATCATTCATTTTTTTCTTAGTTATTTTTTCCCTTTTTATGTGTTTTAATAGAATATGCTGCTGCGTGTTTTGCTTGGCGGGGAGCAGAAGTATGTTAGGCTGTCTGACCTAACATTTGATGCCTTCATGAAAGAAGGTTAATGAGTACATCAGGATAAAACAATAACACAACTTTTTACTTGGTTGATACACCTAATTCATCATAAAATCATTCCTTCTGAATTATCTGAGTTGATAATTGTTTCTGCTGTGCCTTGAATGGATGGGAATGACCTATTGACTTCAGTTTCAACACAACAGCATGTCGTGAAAACATGAGGCTTACTCTACTTGATTCTCATCAGAAGGAAATGGTCTTTCACGTTTTGTTACGATTTCTGTAATATCCTTTTTCTTTTCCTTCCTTTACTTCAGTGTGCCTAAAATTTAACATACCAGAAGTAGGGCTGCGTGGTATACACGGTATGACGGTAGAAACGATATAAATTTGGCAACGGTAGAGATTTGTGCTCTGCCGTCATACCGTCGATGACGTCATCGCACCTGCCTCTGTGTGAAAATGGCCGCAAGCACAGTAACGGCGGAGAAGGAGGAGCTGGTCAAAAAAAAAAACGGTGCTACATCTGTGATTTGGACGTGGTTCGGGTTTAAAAAGTCGGATGTTGAGCAGAAAAATGTCATCTGCAAGATGTGTGGAGTAACTGTGACCGCCAACAAAGGTAACACGAGCAATTTATTTTCCCATTTGAAATCAAAACGTGCTCGAGTATGCAGAGAGCCAGAGGATGCACTCGGCTCAAACACCGGCTCAGTCTACGAAAAAAAGTTTCCCCCGCTACCCAACAACAGACCTCCATTGCACAAGCCTTTTCCATGAGTACTCCTTATGACAGAAAGAGCACGCGGTGGAATGACATAACAAGAGCCATCACAACACACTTGTGCAAAGACATGGTCCCTTTCCAAACGGTGGAGCGCAGCGGGTTTATATAAACCCTTGATCCAAGATACGAGCCTCCAAGCCGCAAGTATTTTACTGAGACAGAAATGCCCAAACTGTATGGCCAGCTCCGAGAGAAAGCTGAGAAAGACCTCTGTGAATTAACATACTACGCGACTACTACGGACTTGTGGTCGAGTTGCACCATGGAGCCTTATATCACGATTCATTACATAACTGATGAGTGGAAACTGGCCAGCAGGTGCTTGCAGACTTCGTATTTCCCTGATGACCATACGGGTATGGAATCAGATTTGTGTCAAAAATAATCAAACAGCACTTCTTCAATATCAAACAAAAATAAGAATTTGAGAATGAATAAAACTCACTGAAGCAAAAAATGTCATCTCAAAAGTAAAATTTGTGACTTGCAGACAAATTATTTGTGCAACTGAGTAAACTACTGGTCTTTTACTTTTTGTCTTATATTCTTTTGTTTACAGTTCCCTCTGTTTCTTTCTCACTGCTCAGACTTTTGCTCTCACTGTCAGCTTTGCAGTCTCGCTGCCAGCTCTCTCGTTTGCGCTCCCTGAGTTTTTGTTTGCGATTCTGACACAAACCTCTCGCGTGGGCGGGCTTTTTCGGGGGTGCGTCGCCATTGGCTAGTGAGTTTTTGAGTGACAGCTCTGTGCCAGGTAGTTGCTCGGTGCAGCACTGCGAAGAACAACACAGACACTAAGAGCGGCAGCACTGGGCACACATTAGGCCTACCTGAACTTCTGATTTGGGTTTGGCAGACTAGGTGTAACAACAGCGTATTGCTGCAGGCTGCCTGAACTTTACTGGACTCCTATTAGATTAGTAGTAATCATTATCTTTTAAATGTAAATATCAGCATTTTAGCTCAATAGCTTCCAGGCCATGTGACCTATGGACTCAAAATCAGCGCAGGATCATAGTACTACACTGGCTGGTTGAGATACAGCCATTTTATCATAGATTTATACTCTTGATATATGTGTTTGTATATAATATATTAAATGATTGTATGTATAATCATTATATAATAATTTTTTCCAGTAGCCTCTAGGTCATGTGACATGTGTGTGTCATGTGAGTGTGCAGGATCACACTCACACATCTCTTTTTATTGCCTTTCAATAACCCACATTTTATTTTGAAAACCGGAAGTTGGTCCACGCTGTAGCGTCCTAGCGCTGACTTTCTCAACCGCCTCTGTGTATTTGCGGTAAAGTCTGCAATACGGGAGCACTTGGCCGGTTGGCTCGACCGCAGTTTACACTTTACTAATCTAATAGGAGTCCAGTAAAGTTCAGGCAGCCTGCAGCAATACGCTGTTGTTACACCTAGTCTGCCAAACCCAAATAAGAAGTTCGGGTACTGTGTGCCCAGTGCTGCCTCACAAAGTGTCCGTATTGTTCTTCGCGCGTGCTGCACTGAGCAACTACCCGGCACAGAGCTGTCACTCAAAAACTCACTAGCCAATGGCGACGCACCCCTGAAAAAGCCCGCCCACGCGAGAGGT
The DNA here is from genome assembly GCA_034769285.1 of Lutjanus argentimaculatus. Lineage (NCBI taxonomy): Eukaryota > Metazoa > Chordata > Actinopteri > Lutjaniformes > Lutjanidae > Lutjanus > Lutjanus argentimaculatus. Next base: position 63,221 of record JAWZSL010000073.1, on the reverse strand, counting down.
TTGTGTCAGAATCGCAAACAAAAACTCAGGGAGCGCAAACGAGAGAGCTGGTAGCGAGACTGCAAAGCTGACAGTGAAAGCAAAAATCTGAGCAGTGAGAAAGAAACAGAGGGAACTGTAAATAAAACGATATATTAACAAAACAGTTAAAGACCAATAGTTTACACAATTGTAAAAATAATTTATTTGCAAGTTATAAGTTTTACTTTTGAGATGACATTTTTTTCTTCAGAGAGTTTTATTCTCTCTCAAATTCTTATTTTTGTTTGATATTGAAGAAGTTTTGTTTGATTATTTTGATGCAAATCTACTTTCAGTCAGTGTCAGAATCGCAAACAAAAACTCAGGGAGTGCAAACGAGAAAGCTGGCAGCATAACTGCAAAACTGACGGTGAGAGCAAAAGTCTGAGCAGTGAGAAAGAAACAGAGGGAACTGTAAACAAAAGAATATATGACAAAAAGTAAAAGACCAGTAGTTTACTCAATTGCACAAATAATTTGTTTGCAAGTCACAAGTTTTACTTTTGAGATGACATTTTTTTGCTTCAGTGAGTTTTATTCTCTCTCAAATTCTTATTTTTGTTTGATATTGAAGAAGTGTTGTTTGATTATTTTTGACACAAATCTGATTCCATAATACGGGTGAGGCAATAGCAGAAGGATTAAAGGATGCGCTGGAGTCATGGGGCCTCAGAGAAGAATCCCAAGTCTGTATTACCACCGACAATGGCACAAATGTGGTGAAGGCAGTGACGCTAAATGACTGGAGAAGGTTAAAGTGTAATATTATACACTATAATTTGCATTTCCAATTTTCAATAGTGTGTGTGTGTGTGTGTGTCCTAGGATGATTCACAATGTGGACACTGATAAAGATAATTTTAAATTTCACACCTCCATGGTGTAAAATGATTCAGATTCATTCATTTAATCTGTTATTAGATAACTGTATAGTATTTTTAAGTTTTGTTGAAGAGATGTCTGATGCTCTGTAGGTGAAACTAAACTAATAACTTTTATCTTTGTTAACAGAGAAAAGTGTGAAAGATCCTCGTGTGGAGCGAGCAGTTGGCCTGTGTAAAAAGACTGTGAGTGCTTTTTCATATACATGGAAAAGGAAGAGAGAATTGGCTGCTGCCCAGGCTGACCTACACCTGCCTCCTCACAGACTCATCACCGAAACACCAATAAGGTGGGGATCACGACAACAAATGATAGAGCGGGTTCTTGAACAGGAGAAGGCCAATAACAGGTCCTGAAAGCAGATAAAAAGACCAGACATCTGGTACCTACTTGGCAGGACATTGATGTTTGGGAATCTGTGAACAAGACCCTCAGCCCTCTAATGCACTGTCTGGGGAGGAGTACGTCAGTGTGTCATACCTCACACCTGTGCTCCATCTACTAAACAATACAGTTCTTCCTCACTCTGATGATGACACAGACCTGACAAAACACATGAAGACGGCCATCCTCCAGTATCTTAATGATAAGTACTCTGACCCTGCTACCATTGACCTGCTGGACATGGCGTCCTTTGCTGAGCCACGCTTTAAAGACTCATACATAGCTGATGACAGAAAGGACTACATCAAGACCAGAGCAGCAGCGTAAATTCAAGCACTGCTTGAGAAGCAAACTGAAGCTGTACCTGCCACAGAGTCACCCCCACAAACAAGCACTGCAGCTGCTGGTGGAGCTGTGGAGAGAGAGGCTAAGAAGGTGAAACGAAGTCTGGGCAGTTTTTTCAAAAAAGCATCCACTCAGCCTGGCCCAGCTGCTCTCTCTGACAGAGATGCCATTGAAGTGGAGATAAAAAGCTACCTGCAGTCAGTGGAAGCTGACGGAGAAGCTAACCCACTAGAGTGGTGGAGGCTGCACCAGGCTAATTTCCCAAGGGTGGCAAACCTCGCAAAGAAATATCTTTGCATTCCTGCCACCAGTGCCCCTTCAGAGAGGGCATTTAGCACTGGTGGCAACATTGTCAGAGACCACCGGTCTGCATTAAAGCCAGAGACTGTGGACAAGCTTGTGTTTCTGGCTAACAACCTATAAAAGAGGATGGGAACTTGGGAAGCAAGTGAACTGGAGTAAACACTAAAGTTCAGTGTTGCAGCTTATGATTTTAATTTGAAATATGCTGCTTTTTGTTATTGTTGTTTTTTACTGAAAAGATGCTAAGTGTACTGTAGTGTTTTCTCTCTTAAAAATATATTGTTCAATCAGTCAGTGACACTTTTGCACAACAGACAAAACAAAAGTCTGTTCTGTGTACTTGAAGTAGTGTTATTTAGAATTGTATTTTTGTGTTCTTTAAGATGTGGAAAATTTCATGTTTGGTAACTTTTGCACTATTTTGGATTACAGAACCTTTTCACCGTTTTTTGCCATTTGCCTTATAGAAAACCTCTCTTACTTGAAGTACTGTTTACAATATCCACTTTATTTTTGTAAGAATTTTTGTACTTCTGAGGCACTATCCTTACTTCTGTTGTTCTTCTGCACAATAAATGCTCAAAAAATGACATTATATCTTTGCTTTTTTTGTTGTTGTTGTTTTTTAAATCAATTTAGCTTTGCTAAGGGACTACAAAACCCATTCAGAAACACTTCCATTATAAGTTTTACACCGCAACATTTATACCGCGATATATACTGTTACCGTGAAGGGATTCAATTTATGCCGTGATATGAATTTTGGGTCATACCGCCCAGCCCTAACCAGAAGGCAGGCAGCCAGATATGAAGGCGTTGGACCAATTTGACACAGAAGTTGACAGAGAGGTCTTTGAAGAAATAGTGAAGGAGTCACCTGGAACCCTCCGCGTCATGTTGATCAATGAAGAACTTGGTAATCACTGACCATTCACATATGTGTTCATATTAAATTTAAAGGTTGGGATAGGAGTAATAACAGTTACATTTAATATGCTTCTGTTTTGTTCATTTTCCCTAATGCACAGATGCTTCTCTATCATCATCATCATCATGCTCAGCAACATCTGTAGATACTATCATTCTGAACTTCACGATGTGTGACCCTCCTGAAGAAGCAGCCACTGCCGAAGGAAGTGAACCTAAAAGGCCATGCCTCATAAACTATGAGGCAAAAGCGGTGGGTAGTAGACAATGTTGTTAAGTTTAATCTGGATTTTGTTCCATTTAATGGGGAGTGTTTTTATGTTATCATTTTCCAGTCGTACATATGGTTTAAAATTTTCTGACAGCATATTTTGTTTCCATTTAAGTTGACTGAAAAAATCCTTACAACAAAGCCTGGCAGTGAACACATCATGCAAGAGTATGCAAAAACTAAATCTCTGAGAGACGCCACTAGAAGACAGATGATAAACATACTTGCTGCTGAGATGACACAAACACATGGGTAAGAATCATACATGTAGGCTATAAAGAAACATTGTTACTATTTGGATTCTTTTTAATTGTGTCCAATTGAGTGATTGTCATCATTGAATTCATACATTAGGATCCCCCTCTAAAAGTGTCAGAGTGATGTACGCACAGGGATAGTTGCTCTGTTTCCATATCTGGAAGACCCATATTCACAACGTGGATATGTAAGTAAAAGGTTTCTTACAACATTTATCACATAATTGCCCTTAGAAATGTTGATAGCATAGTCAGTTTCCATGTATTTAATTACATAGGAACATCACTACCACCCAGAGAGCGGTTCAGGATACCTTACATAGCGGTTGAAGACCATTCAAAGGAAAGCTGCAGAGGAAAGAGGTGCCTCTGTCAGCAGATCTCCCAAAAGTAAGTTTACTTATCAGTTACATATGACATTGATGAATTATGTAGGCAGGAGTCAATAAAATTGTGTTTTGTCTTAAGTTGGTGGGCCAGGCCGTGGTCAGTTTAGACCCCTCACTGCTGACAAAGTGTTATCTGATGAGGATGTGGAAGCAGCTATTGCTGTTTTGAAACACTCTGCTGATGAAGACACTGTCCGTGAGAAGATGAAAGCTACCTTCAGTTATCATCATTCAATGGTCAACGATGAAAAGAGAACAGCAGATGTGTTCTCAGTCTTCCCGAGATTTCTAGACACACCAGGACTGGTAAGACATCTTCATTAGTTGAATCACTGAAATATCCCATACAGCACACATCAGTGGGTAGTGTCTCTCATCACTCCTTTCTATGCACTGTATTTTTGCTTTACAGATAGAACAAGATTTCCGACTGCTGTTTGGGGAGGCCAATCTCAAGACAAAAGTGATAACAGAAAGCCATGGACTGGTACCCACCACAGAGCTGCTGGATTTAATGCGCAAAGCTGAGTCAACTGCTGTGGTTGAGAATGGTATGACGGGGGCGTTTTTTATTTGCTATTGTTTGTAATTGTGCCAATTTAATGTACACTTGACATAAATATTTCATATTTTATATATCTTATATTCTTATATCTTACACTGTGTCTTTATTTTGGTTTGTTGGTCTGTAGGCTGGGACAGTGACATGTCTGCTATCTTGCTGCTCCTCCATCTCCTGCCACCATCTGCACAGGGAAGGAAGAGGCCAGGGAGGATGTCGGCATGTCAGGCTGTGGAACACCTCATCAGATTCATAAAAGTATGCTGAACAGTTGTTAAAAATATACTTTTCATCACCTGAATTTCATGCACAGTGATCTATTGTCAGAGGTTGGTCACTAAATATTTCTGTCGAATGTTTGGTTGTAGGCTGGAACCAGTGTACAACAGCACCTCAATAACATCAGTCAAAGCAGCCAGCCCTACCTCCTCGCTCAGGGGCCTGCAAGAAGCAGCATTCACACCTTCTTTATTGTGATTGATAAGTGTGCACTTCCATGTAAGGCAACAGGTTCAGTGGGAGCCCTTGACGAACTCTTTAAGGCCCATTATGTCTTTGGTACCTCATACAGCTCTTCTCTGGCTAACTTTTTCATGTTTCTGCAAACAACCATTTACAATATTGACATTGGGGAAACGAAGGAAACTCCAAGAGTTGCAGAGTTGCGAGCAAGAATGGTGCGTTCGTGTCGAGATCAAACAATGAAGCGTTTTGTGTGCAGAAGTGACCATGGTAGACCAAACAGCCTTATAAAGCACCTTAAGGTAATTCATGGTATCTGTACTGGCCAGACTACATCTTAAATGTGGTCAAAAGGGATGCTCACGTTCTTTTGGTAGCTTTTCAGGCTTCAGAAAGCATCTGAATAAGTGCCATGTAAGCGGTTCATTTGATTCTGTTGAAGAAAGTGATTTTTCACCACACCAAAGTGTTGAGTGTAATGCCACTGATGTTAATGTGTCGTCTGAACATTTGGAGGCAGAGTCCACAGTGTCGTCTACACACCTTGTAAATATTTGTGCATCTGTAATTTCAGATTTAAAGGCAGCAGGTGTAGGCCAAAGTGTTCTGAACTCTGTTGTGATTTCCATGGAAGAGATTGTTCAAGATATCCAGCAGCATGCTAAAGAAACTGTCATTAAGCATGTATTTAGTGATGAAAGAGAAACTGAAACGTGCAAGAAAGTTGAAGCATGTTTTGAGGAGTTAGAGAATCCTTTCACAATTCTTAATTCAGAATACAAGCGATCAAAATTTTTATCAGGCAGTGGGAAACTGTAGAACCAGTTGAATGTGTAATTGGCTCAAGATTTGACACAAGGCAAAATAAAAAGACTGGAACATATAATCAGATAGTTGTTCAAGATAAATTCATGTATGTTCCAATTTTATCTACATTGGAGTTGATATTTAAAAGTCAGCATATTGCTGAAATGTTGAAAAGCTCAGACACTGATGACTCAAGACTCAGAGATATTTGTGATGGATCTTTAAGACTCACTCTCTGTTTTCAACTGAAAAGCACACAGTGCAGATGTTCTATGATGACTTCGAGGTTGCAAATCCTCTTGGTTCCAAGCGAGGTATTCATAAATTGGGTGCAATATATTTTACCTTAAGAAACGTCTCTCCAAAATGGAATTCTGTCTTGGCCAACATACACCTGTGTGCCTTATTTCATGCACAAGATCTTAAACTGTATCGTTTTAGTGAAATTCTTGCTCCTGTTGTTCAAGACATTAAAGTTTTAGAGAATGATGGTATTGATATTCCACTATACGGAGGTCGTGTTCGTGGCAGTGTGGTACAGGTTACTGGTGATAATTTAGGCTTACATAGCTTGTTTGGTCTGGTGGAGTATTTCAGTGCAAGGTACTGTTGCAGATTTTGTTTAGCTGAAAAAGATGACTTTCAAACAGAATTCTCTGAAGATTCTTCCAAAATAGTGTTGCGCACCAAAGACACCTACACTGCTCACTGTCAAGAAATGGCTCATAATCCATCTCTTCCTTATGTTTTTGGTATGAAGAGTTCAAGCTTATTGAATTCATTGACATATTTTCACACAACTGAGAACTTCTCGGTTGATGTGATGCATGACATTTTGGAAGGCGTGGCCCAGTATGAATTGAAGCTATTGTTTTTGTATTGTTACACTGGGGGAGCTGAATTCAAGAATACAAAGTTTTGATTATGGATTCATGGAGAGAAACATTAGGCCAGTGGCTGTGAATTTAGGTGGAGAGTCTAATGATCTGGGACTGAATGCAGCTCAGTCATGGTGCTTATTGCGGAATGCTCTGCTCCTCTTTGGAGATTTGGTAACCTCTACTGACCAACATTGGGGACTACTTCTTTTATTACTACAAATAATGAACATTGTATTTTCTCCCATGTTATCTCAAGGTCTGTGTGTATATTTAAAACATTTGGTTGTGGAACACCACAAACTGTTCAAGACGTTGTATCCCCAGAAAAAACTTTTACCAAAGCACCATTTTCTTATCCATTATCCCTGCTGCATCCAGAAAATTGGACCTGTACTTCATAGTTGGTGCATGCGCTATGAAGGCAAGCACAATTTTTTTAGGAAACAGCTCAAGTCATTTAAAAATATCACCAAAACACTGGCCAAAAAACACCAGCATCATATGGCACATATTTGGCGATCTTCAACAACTTTTAGTCGGTTAGACTTTGGTCCTGAAAAAATGGTGTCTTTAGAAATGGTAAAAGGAGGTTCTGAAATTGTCAAAGCAATGCAAGTGCCCTCCAGTGTTCAAGTTATGAAAGTGAATTGGACTAAACACAATGGTTTTGTTTACTGCCCACATCTGGTTATTTGTGGCAAAGTTGAATCTGAAATGCCTGTCCTTTACCAGATTGAGTCAGTTCTGATAATACACGAGAAATTGTTGCTGCTCACTTTGCCTTTATTTACAGTAACTTTTTAAGAACATTTCCATGCATATGAAGTGACCAGGACAAAGCAAGATTTTGTTGTCTTTCATGTTGACAATCTGCATTATCCCAGGCCTTTTGACATACAAATATCATATGGAGTGAATGACACTGCTGTCTTTGTTGTCCCATATTGCTTCATCTGGTGAGCATTAAAGCAAGTTGTTACTGTAACCTTGTTTGTTTGTGTTCATATTAAACTGCAGTTTACTGCTTCTTTGCATCTGCTCATCAACATTTCACTGTAATGACAATAAAGTTGTATCTAATCTAATAGGCATATCAGAAAAAACGTGGTAAGGGTATTTATATTGTATTTCAGATTTTTTTTGTATTTATTTGTAATTTGTTAAGCATGTAAATTGGGTGACATGTTATCTTATAAATTAAAGACAATGGTAAAAACAATGCTATTCGATTTCTTTTGTAAGCGTATGTAAATCGCTGATGGAGGGGGGCGCCATATAAAATCTTACCTAGGGCACCACATTGGGTAGGGCCGGCTCTGGGCGCACACATCTCCACAATCACAGAACACCCTTCATTAATGTTATATTCACTAGCAAGGATCACGCCACAACGATATGCAGATTTTAATGAATGTTATGAGTGATAAGATATTGATGGTAAAGGAATGTAGAGGGGAGGGGTGAAGATGGATGGAGGATGTCGTCGGCCAGGCTGGTCCGGAGGGTATGCTGGATGCTGGGCAGAGGGAGACTCAGTGTGGGGGTTCCGTCTCAGCGTTTTCTGCCCGAGCTGATTATGGACCCCCAAAAGAGTTGGATTTTTATAAGCTCAATCGGGTGTGAGCTTGACGTAGATCATTGAGGTTGTTACGTATGTATGTGCCATATGCCTGAGAAGAACAGTGACCTTGGACCTGGATGGTTTGATCAGAGATGCCCATTCTGGCTGCGGTGGAGGCTGCGCCGATGCGGAATGAATGGCTTGAATAATGTTCGGAAGATATGCCTGAAATGCGGAGCACTCTGAGTAGATGTTTCTGGAACCAGAATCGGGTGGCCATTTTTCCTGTTTCGGTGAGAAACAGTGGATGTTGAGGTAATGCGCTGGAAGCATACCTGGAGTTGATGTATTTTGTCTGTGGCTCGTATGGGCTGAGATAAGAGTTGAGGTGGAAAATGTATATGGGATAAGAAACACCCAGTTGATCAGTTTTGCTCCTTCGGAGTGTGAATATGAGAGAGTCGGAGGTATGGATGGCTATGTCAGACATACTGGTATGACGAGAAGGGTTGTAAACAGAAGAAGTTGGGGCGAATTCAGAACATCTCAGAAACCCGAAGAAAGACAGCAAGAACATGGATTCGAGGGTTAAGTCGACCATCGGGGACATGTAGCCTGAACGTAGAGTGCGGATGCAGAGGCTGAGAAGGTCAGAGGTGAGTGGCAGGCATCTAGCCAAAGGCGGGGGTTCCTGTTTGCGCAAGCCTTTGACTAGCATGGCAACGTGTGAATGAGAGGTGGCTGGACAAGGGGAGCCAGTGACTAGTTTATGGAAAAAGTTGATTCCTGCTAAGTAGGTCTGGATAGTGGATGCCTGGATGTTAAGGACGGAATGAGCATGGGTAATGAAGTTGCTGATGGATGTGATATCAAGCGAGGGAAATGACATTTGGTAGGTGGTGGTGGCATCTGCGCATGAACTGCATGATGATGAGAGAGCGAGATCGCCCTTTGTTAATGATCTCTAATACTGCTGTGTTGTCGGAGTGGATGAGTATGGATTTTTTTGACCATTCGTGCCCCCAAAGAATGGCAGCTATGATGATGGGGTATAGCTCGTGAAGTGCGGATGAAGGAGAACAGGACTCTGAGTCAAGGGACCTAAACTCTGGGGGCCAAGCTGAAGCGAACCACCTCCCTCTGTAGTAGCCACCGAAATCTACGGAGGGAGCTGCATCTGTGTAAAGTTGGATTTTCTCGGGCTGAGTGAGGTAGTCTTCATAAAAGAATGAAATACCATTCCAGGAGGACAGAAAATGCTGCCACATGCGCATTTCCATTTTACAGGTGTCGTCCAGGGTAACTCTGTCATGCAGTGAGGGGACGGTTGCTGCTTTGGTTAGGAGGTTGGAGAGGAAGGATTTTGCATGAGGGATTATGCGAATGGCATAATTGAGATGACCAAGGAGGGCTAGCAGCTGGCGTTTGGTGCATCTGTCTGCCAGGAGATAATTGGACAGGAGCAAGGTGATGCGCTGTATTTTCTCAGCTGGCAGAGAAGCATGGAAAGAGACTGAGTCGAGGGTGATGCCCAAGAACTCGATGGATGTGCCGGGCCCTGAGGTTTTCTCTTCAGAAAGAGGAACACCAAGTTCTGAAAAGGCTTTGATGAGGGTAGTGAAACCCGTGGTGAGGAGGTGAGGATGGTGCGTGACGATGAGAAAATCGTCGAGGAGGTGTAGTATGTGAGGGAGTCTGTGGTTGTTAACCAAGATCTAGCAAAGGGCTTCTGAAAGCGAGTCGAAGATCTTAGGACTGCTTCTGCATCCAAAGGTGAGGCGTACTGAGAAGTAGTAACTTCCTTTCCAGCAAACACCGAAAAAACGCCAGTAGTCTGGGTGGATGAGCAGAACTTTAAATGTGCTGGTGATGTCGGCTTTAGACAGCCAGGCTCCACGTCCTGCTAGACGGATGAGGGTGATGGCGTGGTCGATAGTTGCGTATTGCATGGAGAAATCTGGGCATGGTATAACGCTGTTGATGCTCGGAATGTGTGAGCCGTGTGGTGAAGATAAGTCAATGATTAGCCTCTTTTTGCCTGAATATTTCCGAGTTGCAACGCCTATGGGACTGATGCGGAATGTTGGAAATGGGGGACTGTCGAATGGCCCTATCATGAAACCCTCTTTGACTTCCTTAGCCAGCAGGGTGTCGACAGTATGAGGTTCAGCGAGAGCAGACTGGAGGTTATGACAGATGTGTGAAGTGTCAGGAAGTACTTCCATACCAGGATGGAAACCGTGTGTGAAGCCATTGATGAGGAAATCAACAAACAGTCGATTGGGATTATGTTGTAGAGCGGTGGCAAGAAGGTTTACCTTAATGGGTGTGCCGAGGTGCCGTGCTAGTCATGCTGTATGTGTGGTAGGATTGTGAGGGCAAGTGCTCCCGGCATGAGCGCCCCCACAGAAGGAGCAGACGTGCAGGAGGCGGCAGTTGGAGAGGGAGCAGCCCAGGTGGTTGAAATTGTTGCAGACCATCCTTCCTGCCTGGTAGAGGATTGGCCGCCCTCGTTTATCTACTCCCTTAGGCACTGGGACATTGACTGAGGGACGCAAGTCTGCAGGCTTAGGAATGATGGGAGGTGGGGGAGCGGCTGCTGATAAGCGGTTGAAAACTGAGGTGTCGCGTGAAGAAGAAGGGCGTGATCGAGGTGGTGGGGCACTGACTGTGCACGAGGTGGCGGGGTGAGAAGGGGCTCCACACAACTCACAGGAGAGGGATGTGCGGGCGGCGAAGATGCGGCAATATAGTTCGGAGTCAAGAGCGCCCCAGTATGTTCCTTGGTTAAACTGTTGTATGCGGCCGGCTGCCTGATTAGCGAAATAGACGTGGTAAGTGTAAAACCCCATCCCTCCAAAACGTAATGCCATGTCGAGCACTATAGACAGGTAGTCGTCCAGCTCAGGTCTCCGCGCAGGGAAGGCTGAGCATATGACATCCCTGTAGAGTGAGAAGGCGAGGGGGAATTCGGTGGGGGTCAAGTCTTTGGACCGAGAGGGTAAAGGATGGCGGAGCTGCACTGAACCGGAGTGAGTGTGAATTTCTCTAGGCTGACTGGTTTCGATGATGGATGGCTGAAGGAGTTGGGCTAGATCGACGTAATTACCAGTAAGAATTTGGTGGCATAGGGTGGGGGAGACAGGTGAAGGGTGATGGAGTGATGAAGCTGGTTGGCTGGGTGGTGCTGCTGTGGCGAGAGAATAGTTGGTTGCACAATCAGAAAAAACATTTGGGTGTTGGGGAAGGGAGGGGGTAGGGAGGTGGGGGCAAGGATAGACCAGTCGGAAAAGAGGGAGGAGGCTGTGCAGCTTGTGGTGGAGCCCTCTGGTCTGCTGCACTGGGCTCTTGACCTGCTGTGCTGCTGATGAGAGGAAATGGAGGAGCAGAAGCCATGTTGTTTTGGATGGCTGAAGGAAGGGTAGAGGAAGGGATGATGGGATGAAAGGATGTGTGTGCTCGGGGATTTTGTGAAGCCTGCGAAGACAGGGATGAAAAGAAGGCTGATATTAGCTGAGAGAAGTCAGTGACAGAGGGAGCAGGCACAGGGGGACATACAACCTCCCCCCTGCTAGGGGGGGCTGACGCTGCAGGCTGTGGCTGTGGCGGGGTGACCTGAGTAATGTCACGGCTGACGACGGTGGTGGTGATTGGCCCGGGCGTCGATGCCGGAAGCGCGGGAAGTGCGGTTGAAGCAGCGGCGATGGAGGTTGAATACAGCTGAAACAGCTTGGCTTTGTTGTCTGTGCGGTGGAAGGGGATGCCTTTCTCTCGCAGGAACCGTTGGAGACGGGCGACGGTCCAATTCCTCGTGTCGGGCAGTGATTGTGGAGGTGGAGACTGCCGGGTTGGAGAAGGAGGCGGAGTGCGGTGGTGCCGTGTTTGTAGACTGGAAGCTCTTCGCCGACGTGAGGGAGGCTGCCGATGGGTAGGAGGTGAGGGGGGGTGAAGCCGGCCTCCGCGATCCCGCCTGCGGCGACCGGTGTGGTGAACTCTCGCTGAAGGTGGAGAGGAGGTCTGGCTTCTGCTGAGCGTGGGAGAGATCTCATTGACGGAGCTCGAGCGGCGTGATTGTGGTACGCTGACCACCGAGCGCACCCGGCTCCTGCGGGACGTTTGGCTGTGGTGCGGTTGCTGCTCCGGAGGAGGATAACCGGTCTCGTACAGGTCATCGTAGAGATCGCTGTCGGAATCAGGTGGAACGATGTTCAACTCGGCGTCCATGGTGGGTAAGTAGTTGGTGATCGCTATTTTGACTTGAGTCAAGAATGCTGTTAGCTGTGCGTGAGGCACTGTCTGTCTGAGGATCTATCGTGAGATCTGAGACAAACAGGGCTGGGTGGGTTGGCCAGGTATAAGTAGGCTTGTCAGGTGATTAGAGGTGTGGTTGAGGCGTGACCCTGCTCCCGAACCTAAGTTAATGAATTAACTTCATTAGCTGTGTGGGCGTGTGTCTTTAAAGATAAACTCACTAATAAGGAAAAATAAATTATTTTATGATTATAAAGCCTAATTATAGCTGCTGCGCAGCAATGGTCAGGGCCGGGCAATTTTAGGCAAAATTAGGCAATTCTGAGCAACAAGCAGAGTGTAGGAAGATGAAAAAAAGGTGGCATTCTAATGTGCATTTTACATCAGTTGAGGCTTGAACTCACAATTTCTGGCAAATAAACAGGGAAAAGAGACAAGGGATAACAGGGAAACGTGTTGATAAAGAGTATTTGTCTCTTCCCAAAACTCCCTGAATCATAATTATTTTAACCTTAGTAGTCTCTAATCCACATAGCATGATACCTGAACATAAGGCTTTCACATTTGAAAGTCCATCCTGCCTTAGCTGAGGCTCGAACTCACAACTTCTGAGACTGAGGTCCATCTTCTATCTCACTGAGCTAATTGGCAAGTGACAGTTCATGTGTGGCTTCACAAATTGACTAAGCCAAGGATCAGGGTGCCAGGCAGCAGCCATCCATGCCATGGGAAAGCACATTTCAAAGTGAAAGTTCCAAAGCTGTAGCACATATGGTTGATTTGTTGAGAATTTTCAAAATTTTGAACTTTAGAGGCTTGCTGTAGCGCCACCATCGGGACTATTGGCCTGTTTTTGCAGGTGAGGCAATCTGGCATGGGACTGGACCTTTGTGCAAAGTTTGGTAATTTTTTCCGCGCATGGGAAGTAGGATTTCCTCGGAAGAAAAAAGAAGAAAGAAAGAAGAACATTGAGGAAAACAATAGGGTCCTGGCAGCTTAGGCTGCCCGGCCCCTAATAAATCTAAACTGACCTGTAAAGTGCACATGAGACAGGATCACAGCTGTCAGATCATCTTTATCAGATGAGTCAGCACGACAGCTGTTTGTGTCTGCATGTTTGTTGTGACCCAGAAAAACAAGAATTAAACAATTATGATCTATAACATACAAAATGTACAAAACATGACCGCATGAGTCCGGTCTGACCCAGAGAGGAAAAGTTATGTGTGCTTCTGTTAGAGCTGGTTGGATATATTCGTGTGTAATTTTGTGTGCTTCAAACTTCAGAAACTTGGGAGGTTGGTCATGTGATCCGGATCCAGATGGATGCTTGAGACTTTACTCTGCTCCAGGCTTCAACTAAATATGTGACTTTCTCCAAGTAAATTTAATACCATCAGCCGAATTGTACTTTAAAGGGATACGCCAACATTTTTTTGTTTTCGTGTCTTGCCTCACTCCCGAGTCCATGACAAGAAGATAGACACCATTCTTTCAACTGTGTGTGCAGTAGCGAGGGAGAGACAGACAGAGCTCGCCCGCCGCTAATTAGCTTAGCTCAAACACTGGGAGTCAATAGGATGTGTTAACCTGCCTCTGCCTACGGTCATCTGATAAACTCTTCAGCAACTCTAAACGGTCCAGTGTGCTTGTTGTGACTCGTTTTTTACCGCGTTATGTTACGTTATCTATTTTTAGACTAAGATCAGCACTTTTATGTCATTTTTGAAAGAAATACACAGGAAACTAAACCGCTGTTTGCGCACACGCGCAAACCATCGCGGATGTGCTTGTAAGTAGGTCAACAAAACAAAGCCTCTGTTTACGAGAAGAAGAACATTCCTACTATGGATTATGGCCGACTTTGAAAGAGAGGACGAGGATGATTTCTTCGGGACTGACGAAGATTCACAACCATACCTATTTGAACCAGAATATACGGAGGAGGAACTACATGTTGTGGAAGCTGAGCGTGCACGAAGAGAAGCTGAGACAGTCGAGCAGCCTGGGGCCGAGGAGAGAGTCAGAACCGGCATGGATTGGTGGTGTAGCTGTGGGGCTTGCCAACCCATGCCGACAGAAAACGAGTGCTTCTGCTGTACTGAGTGGGAGTTGGTGCTGCCATCGATGGGGAGGCTTGATATATCTGGCGAAGAGGACAGTGCACAAAGAGATTGTGTCACAACGAATGACGCTTTTCCAGGTTTAGTAGTTGTTGAAACTTTTTTCCATCTACCCAAAATAAACTGGAAAAAACGCCCCAGGCCGTCTGGACCTAATGGACAGTTGTCCGTAGAGTAAGTGACTATTATAATTATAAAGATGCATGAGGCACATGTTGACTAACTGTGCACACAGCTTGCTATATTATAGCAGGCTGAGGGGGAAAAGTTTCAACAACTGCGGGATGCGCATGCGCGCAAACTGCGGTTTAGTTTCCTGTGCATTTTTTTAGAAGAAAGTAAATAAAGTGCCGATCTTAGTCTAAAAATAGATAACATAACGCGGTAAAAAACGAGTCACAAGCACACAGGACCGTTTAGAGTTGCTGAAGGGTTTATCAGATGACCGTAGGCAGAGGCAGGTTAACACATCCTATTGACTCCCAGTGTTTGAGCTAAGCTAATTAGCGGCGGGCGAGCTCTGTCTGTCTCTCCCTCGCTACTGCACGCACAGTTGAAAGAATGGTGTCTATCTTCTTGTCATGGACTCGGGAGTGAGGCAAGACACGAAAACAAAAAAATGTTGGCGTATCCCTTTAAAGATGCCTAGACCGCAGCACGACAAGGATTTTCCTATTTTTTCATCGTCGGGTTCTGCCGTTAAGAAGAAAACTGTCCAACAAGCGGCTTCATGCATCCCAAGCGAGGACAAGCAACGTGATGCCAACACCTCAGAGCTAATGCTAACCGACCAAGTAACTATGGAGCAGATTCTAGCTAAAATAAAGTCTGTAGCCTCCCGGGTGAACGACATGGATGAATCAGTCAGCACTCGCCTGGACATCGACAGCGCACTGAGTGAAATAAAAGTATCTGTCACCTCAGTGGAGAGCTCTTTATCGGTTCTCTCTAACCGAGTGGCAGACCTGGAAAAGCGTATGGAGGAGGCTGAGGAGACGGTCTCCGCTACAGAGGACAGCCACGGTGCTCACGGCACACGGCAAATTATCAGTCTTCCAGAGAAAACGGAGGGTAACACTTCTCTTGCGGACTTTCTCCAGACAACATTGCCGACTTTAGTTGGCCTGCCTGCTGACTTCCCTCCATTGGAGATTGAACGCGCCCACCGAGCCTTGGCTCCCACTCCGGCTCCAGACAAGCACCCGAGAAGCGTCTTGGTGCGGTATGCGATATTCCCAAAGAGAGGCTGTGCTCAGAGCAGCCCTGAAGAAACGCGACATCCACCATGGTGGCTCCCAACTACGGTTCTACCCTGATCTGTCTGCGGAGATCCTGCGAAGGCAGTGAGAGTGTGACACCGCGCGGAAAGCGCTGGCCTGTCATAATAAGTACCATGGTTTTGCCTACCCAGCCCGCCTCCGGTGTGTCTCCATGAAGGACAAATCCGTCTTTTTGACACCCCTGAGTCTGCTGCTGCATTCCTGGAAACTCTTGAAGGAGGTAATTTCTTCATCTCTAAAGTTACCATTCATAATGGAGAAAGATGGTCTTAATGTACACTGAGCCCCCACTGAACATTGTGCACTTTTTTGTGACTACCACATGGACTCTGAGAGAATATGCAACGAAGGTGATTTAATTTGTAGCTCTCTCCCTTGGAAATAAGGTGATTTTCCTTTCCTCCTCCTTTTTTATTCCCTAAAACTTTTTACATTCTGTCCAGACTTGCTGTATAGACCCTATTGTTTTATCAGACTACGCTCCAGTACATCTGTACATTAACCCAGTATTTAACATTCCAAGAACTCCCATTTGGAGATTCAACATGTCATTTTTGAATAGCGACTCTTTTGTTCCTTTGTCCGGAATAACCTATCACAATTCTGGCTCGATAATAAAAGTTCTCTGGTGGCCCCTGCCACAATCTGGGACGCAGCTAAGGCCACTTTACATGGACACTTATTTCCTATAGCTCTCATCAGAAAAAAGCCTTAGAGGAAAATAGAAAAAACCTTGAAAAAGAAGTGATTAGGCTGGAGCAAATACATAAACAATCACCCACACCAGCAAACTTAAAGGCGCTGGTGGCTGCTAAGACTAAACTTAATATGGATTATACTCGTCATGTCCAGAAACTATTACTTTACACTAAACAGAAATATTATGAATTTGGTAATAAGTCCAGTCGCCTGCTCACCCACCAACTGAAAAATCAAAATAATGTCAATACAAATGGCCTGATGTCTGATGGTTTCCTGGTGCACAGGGGCTGCAGACAGGGGTGCCCCCTGTCACACTTATTGTTCATTTTATTCATTGAACCTTTGGCCGATTTCGACAGGTGTGTGGAGGAGAAGATGGCCGCAACGTGATACGGCTCCCACGCCAGACCCCAAAAATCATGGTCTAAAAGAAAAAATAAGAAAGGAAAACAAAATATACAAAGGAATAGTCTGGTGAGGAATGCATTTATTCTCAGGTGCAATAGTGAATTCTAATAAATCAAAGCCAAAAGATGAAAGAAGTCAAAGGTGGCGAGCGTCATGGCAGACAAAAGCCAGATTCAGCAACTGTTTGCGGACTTGAAAGACACGCTGACGAAAGAAATCAAAGAACTCAGAGGTGATCTGAAAAGCTTTCAAGAAGATACGGAACAAGACATAAAGACTATTATGGAACAAACAGCTGATTTGCGTAAGGATGTGGAGAAAACAACAAAGCGCATGGATCAGCTGGAGACACGTTAGTGAGCTGGATGACGCCGAATATATACAACAAAAGACAGCCAGAGATGTGAAAACTCGGATACAGGAGCTTGGAGAGCAGATGGATTATTTCAAAAGTAAATCAAGACAAAATAATCTTTCTATCTACAATGTTGAGGAAAAAAGTGAAGGCAGTAACATGACAGCCTTCCTCCAGAAACTAATCGCTGAAACTCTGAACGTGCCCGGTGAGCTCAATATTATACGAGCACACCGTATACATAAGGAAAAACTAAACTCCACAAGACCTATTATTGCGGCATTCCTGAACTTGGACACAAAGAAACGAGTGCTCAGAGCAGCGTGGGACATGAAGGAAGTATGGTATAAAGGCGCACGGATTTATTTTGATCATGACTTCACTTTTAAAACAAGACAGCAGAGAGCGCTTTACAGACCAATCTGGGAATATCTGAAATCGCAGGATATTAAGACACACATCCTGGCACCCGCAAAACTCAAAGTTTTCATTGAAGATGGGAAATCTACAACTTATTCCAACCCAGTGGAGGCAACCAGAGACCTGGAGCAAAGAGGCCTATACAAAGTGAGTGCAGAGGGAAATCACTCACCTGCCGGTCTGCAGCAGACGCATGGGAGGAACAACGGATCATTATCACCAGCGTGAATGAACGACCATAATTTTTAAAGCAGCTGAAATTGACTAACAGGTACAAAGACACTAGTATTTAAGCTTACATAAATATGAGGCTGGAGAGGCCAAATATAAGGGGGAGTAACAGAAAAGGGACTTTGAGAATAAGTAAGGGACAATATGAGAGACAATCTGTGTTAAGTGTGGTTTATGTTGAGTTTTTCCATTATGTATTGTTATTATTATTCTCTTCAAATAATGCCTCCTCTGCTCTTCCTGATTGACTCACAAGTTAAATTGTGGTAGTGGTGTGAATGGAAAACTTGAAATGGGGAATAACTGATGATGGGTGGAAGGTAGAGATAGGGAATAATGAAGGCAAGCTAATGATTTAAATGAATTTTCTTTCTGCCATTGGCTTCACTCCCCTTTATGTTTATTTATTTATCTATTTATTTATTTTCTCTCTCATTATTGGAAGATATAATATAGATAAACGGGATTAAAGAGTAAATAAGTCGAATTTGGGAAGTCTTATATCTGTTAGGCCTTGAGCATCTTTTGGTTAAGGATTTACGATAAAATTAAGAAAAACAAATAAAGATATTTCCTTAATGGAACATTGTAAATGTAAGCTTTAAATGGCTGAGTTTCATCTTTTTTTCTGTAAGATTTTCAGACAAAGTAGAAAAGTAGATAAACTGAATAAGTAAAAGGTGGCTGTCCAGTGAGGACCGCTTATCTCCAAATTTGATTTGACTTTGATTTGCAGGATAACTGAGGGAGGGAATTCTTGTTTAATGAATTGAAATAATTTTCTTAATTCTCGAGCCAAACAGATTAGTTATAAAGCCATTGGACTGCCTGCAAGGTGCATTGTCACAAAGCTAAAACATAGCTGAATTTCTTAGGTCCTGAAGAGCAGACATTTTGGGGATGGATGGTTTCCACTGGACAGCACCAAATGATAAGTAGGGGAATGGTGGGGTTTTATGTTGATGGCACCGGGAAGCTTTATATGTAAACATTTTTTGGCGGCTTATGTAGTGCGCCCTAATGACCAGTCTGGAACAATGGTCACTAATGAACACTACCTGATGTTAAGGTGGTACCAATTGAACCTGTGCAGGTGTTTTTGTTTTTTTGTTGTTTTTTTTTTGGTTATGTTTTTTTTTGGTTTTTTTTTTTGTTTGTTTTGTTGTATTGTGTTTTGTTTTGTCCCCCTCCCCGTTCCTCATCCATGCTTTCTCCTTTTCCCCTTTCCTCTTTCACCCCTTTATTATTTCTTTTTCTTTTTTTTCTCTCTATATCCAGAATGTACTCAAGACACTTTACAACTAGACTTAACTTATTTCTTACAGCATAAATGACAAAATTGAAAATAATTTCACTCAATGTTAATGGGTTAAATAACCAAATTAAGAGGAAGAAAATTCTTCTTCAGTTGAACAAAGCTAAAGGTGATGTGCTCTTCTTTCAAGAAACCCATCTGAAGAAGGAGGAGCATAACAAGTTGGGAAAAATTACTAAGAGACAAATTTACTGCAGTTCATATGGATCAAAGAAGAGGGAGTGGCTACAATTATACAACCACACAGCTTTTGAAGAGGAAGATCACATTGTTGATAAAGAGGGTAGATTTGTTCTAGTAGTAGGTAAAATAGATTCAGTCACTGCATCTCTCTTAAATGTGTATTATCCGCCAGAAATGGGCCCAGAATTCATGACAGAAATAATTGAAATCTTAATGACGAAATGTAAAGGAATTATAGTAATGGGAGCAGATTTGAATCTTACATTAAATCCTAGACTGGACTCCTCAAACACTAAATCACATAGAGCAGATAAAGCATCGTCAGTTCTAAGGGGGGCAGTTTCAGAGCTTGGATTAGTAGATGTATGACGTTGAATCCAACTAGGAAAGCATATACTTATTATTCAGGTAGATTCTCAACTTACAGCAGATTGGATTATTTTTTTTATATTCAAAAAAAGATGTAGAGTTGGTTGAAACATGCTTAATAGGCACAAGGGACTTATCAGACCATGCTACAGTGGTATTAAATATAAATCTTAACATAAAGGAAGGGGAAAAATATGGAGGTTTAACAACTCACTTTTGTGAGACAAAATATTTATAGGGAAAATAAATAATTTACTTGAAGAGTATATAGAGATAAATGATACTGGAGACATCAATCCAATTATTTTATGGGAAGGAGCTAAAACGGTGTTACGGAACATATAATAGCATATTCAGCATTTAAGAAAAAACAAAAACAACAAAAACAGTGGAACAACAAATACAATGTTTGGAAGAAAAATATAAAACTACAAAGGAAATAGAGTGCAAAATTGAATTAAAAAAGAAATACAAAGAGTTAGATAGGATTCATATAGAGGAAGTGGAAAGGTTGATGACGTATGCAAAACAGAAATATTATGATGGAGGGCCAAACTTCTTAAAACTTTTAGCATATAGACTTAAGAAACAGAGCAATACAGCCCATATTACTAAGCTGAAAACAGGAAGTGGGTTAGAAATAGTAATGGAAAAGGACAAAATAGCTGAAGAATTTGCAAAATATTATGAAAGACTTTATAAGGATGAAGTAAGCGATACTGACTTGAAACAAATAAAAATATTTTTAGACAAACTTAATTTAAAACAGATATCAGGGCGGGAAAAGGATGAATTAATTAAAGACATAACAGTGGAGGAGATAGGACAGCAAATAAAAGAACTAAAAATGGGTAAAACACCAGGAGATGATGGATACATCAATGAATTCTACAGAACTTTTAAAAAACAGTTAATACCTTTACTTTTGCGAGCCTATAAGTTTGCATTACAAACTGGAACATGGACAAATACTTGGAATTCATCTATAATAACTGTGATTCATAAGGAAGGTAAAGATGCTACAGAATGCTCCTCATACAGGTCAATATCACTATTGAACACTGATCATAAAATAACATCAATTATAGCTAGTAGACTAAAAGCCATTGTGCCTGAGATTATAGACAATGATCACTGTGGTTTTATACCAGGTAGGTTGTTGTCAGATAATATCAGACAGACTTTAAATATAATAGACTATGCTCAAAACAATGACATAAACCTCCTACTCTTGACGTTAGATGCTGAGAAAGCGTTTGAGTGCTGTGGCCATTCATGTTTGAGACTGTAAGAAGCTTTGGATTCCATGAAAAATTATATAAGTGGCTTCAAGGAAAGTATAAAAATCCAGTGTCAAGAGTAAAGGTTAATGGCACACTGTCTAGAAAATTCTTAATTCATAAAGGGACAAGACAGGGAGACCCTCTCTCACCAATTATATTTGCAATCTGCATAGAAGCACTTGCAGAAAATATAAAAAAAAATAATAATATTAAACGTGTAAGTATAAAGGAAGAACAGCATAAATTGGCATTATATGCAGATGATGTGATTGTTTATTTAAAATCTCCGGACCCATCCTTACCAAACTTTATGGAAATGATTTCAGAATATAGTAAGCACTCGGGCTACAAGCTTAATGAAAATAAATGTGAAGCACTAACTCTTAGCAAACAGATATCAGTAGAACTTAAAAATAGATATAAATTAAAATGGGATTCAAAGAAAATTAAATGTTTGGGAATCTACCTTACCGGAGACAAAACCTCTATATAGATAACTACCAAGTTTTGGAAGATAAATTGAGACAGGATTTAAATAGATGGAAATCTCTACCAGAATCAATATTGAGAAGAGTGGAAAGTGTGAAAATGATGGTCCTTCCCCAGTTCCTGTTTTTATTCCAGGTCCTACCAGTACCTATACCACAAAGTAGTTTCAAAAGATGGAATCGAACGCTGTCAAATTATATCTGGAATTATAAAAGGAAAAGGAAAAAACCTAGTGTGTTAACACAATCTAAAGAAAAGGGTGGGCTTAACTTTCCAGATTTAATTAATTATTTTCACGCTACACAAATAGATATAATAATGAAATGGATGAATAATAAAGTGAAAACCAAATGGGAACTAATAGAAAAACAATCAACACAAATATCAATTGGAACACTACCTTACCTAAGTTTAAAGGAAATGCAAAAATACAAAGGGAATAATAGAAGTGAAGAAAACACATTAAGAAATTGGAGAAAATTTCGTAAAAGGTATGAGATTGACAAAAACTGTATATATTTGAGAGAGATAGCGAGTGATTCAGATTTTCTGCCTAAAAAAATGAACAAAACACTGGAAAAATGGGCAGCTAAGGGACTACAAATCTATTCACAGATGATCACAAATAATAGAATACATAGATACATTTGAAACATTAGCAACAAGATTTAACATATCCCACAATAATTTCTTTAAGTATTTACAAATAAGGAGCTATCTCACTAAACAGCAAAGAGAGGAACAGAGTCGGGGGACGCATGGGTTACTGGATTTTATAAGTAAAAATAGAGACAGTAAAAATAGCAAAATCTCAAAGCTATATAAGATCTTAAGAGAAACAAAGGTCGACGTAGACAGCTCCAAAGAAAAATGGGAAACAGAAATGGCAGTAACAATTATAAAAGAAGATTAAGAAGACTCTTGTAAAAGAATCTTTAGGACAACACAATTAAAATACTGGAAAGAATTTGCTTGGAAAATTAACATGAGGGTTTTTGCAACACCAAAAATCACATCAGAATACAGTTCATCAGTAGTGCTGAATGTTGGAGGGAATGTGGAGAACAAGAAGCACATCATTCACATATTTTTTATTTTTGCCCTGTGTTGAAAAGGTTTTGGGGGTCAATTCAGGAGAAAACTGTAAGTATTTTTAATTTAAAGAAACCATTACAGCCACCCAATATTATAGTAGGAATCATTCCAGCAGAAATAGATAGCAGAGGAGATAAATATTTGTATGCAATAATACGTATTGCCGCATTAAGACAAATTACACGGAATTGGATGAATGTTAAGTCACCATCAATTAAGGCCTGGAAATTAACTGTTGAAGACATTAAAGAAATGGAAAGAATTACTTATAAGTTGAGAAACAGGGAGGATGAATTCATAAGATTCTGGAGTAAATGGGTCAAAGAAACAGATGGAGTGGAATAACAAAACTTAGATAAATAAATAATACCTAAAAGAGTACAGAAATCCCCCCACCCCACTTTTGCTTTTCCCATATTAGTACGTCTTTTTCTTTTTTAATTTCTTTTTTCTTTTTTTAACCTATTTTACTTTTGATCTGTCTAATTCATTGATTATTTATTCATTTTTTATTTCTTTAATTTTGTCTGTAAAATGTAAAATCTGTATAAATGTTGCAGGATGAATGAAATAAGTGATGACTTTGATAACTTGTAAGAGTAAAACCTGCAATAAAGTATTAAAAAAAAAAAAAAAAAAAAAAGAACCTTTGGCCGAGGTCATCAGAACTAACCCTAATATTTCTGGAATTAGGGTAGGTGAAGAATATCACATAATTTCCTTATTTGCAGACAATGTTCTCTTACATCTGAATCACCCTGAGAAATCAATTCCGGCAGTTCTGAAATCCATAGCCACATTCAGTGCCTTATCGGGTTATAAAATTAACCTAGGGAAATCGGTTGCTACGCCCTTTAATATCCCCCAGAATATGTCAATACAATCTCCTTTTCAGGTGTCCAAGAGGGGTTTCAAATATTTAGGTATCTTTGTCACTCTATCGCTGAACTCTCATATTTCTCGCTATGTTTGGAGCAACAAACACCAAAGGGTTAAGTTCTCTATACTTACGAAGCCAAAGGATCTGGGAGGCTTGTCCCTGCCCAATCTATAACTATATTATTGGTCAGCACAACTCAGAATGATGCCAGATTGGTTTATGAACAGGAAAGATTGCTTATGGTTGGGTCTTGAAAGTGATATTCCACCATTACATGATAATCCACTCAGTATGTACTCAGCCCTATGCTGATACGGATAAAAATGTTAAAAAAAGAACACAAAACAAACACAAAATGTCTCCATCCTGCTCGTGTGGTGTAATCCATGTGTCTGTGAGCCTCGACATCAAAATTTAACCACAAAAGACGCCATTTACACCATGTTTTTTAGCTGAAATGTCAACTGTAGCATGTAGCAGGTAGCATGTAAACATGGCGTCGATGTATTGCAATATTTTCACACATTCGTCCATTAAGAGATATACGAAGTCTTGCAAGATTGACGCCATGTTTACATATTTTCTATCAGAAATAAAGTGTAAATACTGAAGTTAATAGCGTGTGTGTGTGTGTGTCCTCGCACTTGGCTGAGGTGTGCACACACATCTCCACAAACACGTTCGTTTATGTTTAACAGCCATGCGGGTGTGTCTTTAAAGTTAATGTGATGCCTGCCTGACATTCATTAAGATGAAGAACAACTCACAAAGTCCTGAACACTTGTGACATTTATTGAAGTGCTGCAGCTACGTTATCAACACTATCAAACATACACAGGTCTTCTTATTCACCGAACTCATGTAGGCCTACATACAGGTGATCTAACAGGATGTCAGGGTCTCTTCCTGTTTGTTCCCTTAAGTCTGCTGGAAACTGTCCGACTTGAATGCAGCTTTTTGTCTCCACCTCCTGCTGCGGCCGCCTGCCTGATAAAGCAAAACTCTCCCGGATAATAAATCAAGCCAGCAAAATAACTGAAACATCTCAACATCCTCTCTGTGAACTGTACAGGCACTCAGTGATGAGGAAAGCCACCCTCATCACTGGGGACCCCTCCCACCCCCTGCACCACTCCTCAATGCTACTGCCATCAGGCAGATGCTACAGAACCCCATCTGCAATAACTGCCCTTAATAAGAACACATAGACTGCACCTTTTTTTAAACTGTTTGTTGAATGTGTTTTAGTGTTTTAGTCAGTGTGCCTGGGTGTGGTTCTTAATTATGTTTTAATGCTTCATTGAGCTGTTTTAAAGATAAATTTCTGTTTTTTACTCGAGACAGACAATAAAGAATCTATCATCTATCTGATCTCATCTACTTTACAGGTGAGGCACAGTTCATCTCCAATGCACCTACTACCAGAACATTGAGATTCACAACAAATAAAAAATTATGGGAATTGTAGTTCTTTCATTTAATTCACACATATCTTAAAGAAACACACTCCTTCACATTTTTCTCTTTCATTTATCAGCATTTTTGCCCAGCTGCAGCTCATCTCCAATCAGCCCAGCATATCAGCCTCTCCAGCACACTCACTCCTTGTCAGATGGTTCTCAACCTTCATGGAAGACTTTCCAGTACTTCTGACCAGTGGCGGCTGGTGAATTTTTTTCCAGGGGGGGCTATAGCGAAAATCAGGCAAACATTGTACGGTATCGCACAAGAGCCTTTATTTGTACTTGCAGAACTAAATGAACATGTTTTAGAACCTGATGGAACTTGTTTAGTTAAGGTAAATTAAGGTACTTAAATTTGTGCAAATCTTTTATAATAATTGTGTTTTATTTTACAATTTATGCTGAAAGACTAAAGTCAGCAAAAAGTACCTCAGTAAGTATGAAAGAAATCTGATACCACAAACCTTCAGACAGTGGAAGAAAATTATAAACACAAGATTTAAAAATAAATAAATAAATTAATTAATTAAAAATTGTCATTTTGTGGCTTAAAATGCACTTTTTTGTCTATAAATTCTCCCTGAGAGATGTAAATGTCTCAGTGACTCTGTGGTTAGATGTCTTTGACAGGTTTATGTAAAGTTCCTACTTTAAGGTGTGTCGAACACTTTTCTGCACAAAACAGCAACTATTTAAAAGACCAACACCACACATTCAGCTTCTGTCATCTCCAGTGGGGGAATGTAACTAAGTACATTTACTCAAGTACTTTATCAAAGTCCAATTTCGAATTACATCCATATTATAATTACTTTATAGTTCTACTTTTACTTCACTACATTTACCTGACAGGTACACTTACTAGTTACTGAAACGGGAACATTTTACTGCACAGTGGCTACTTTTACTTTTCATATTGATAACAGCTGATAATGTTTACAAACTTTTACTCAAGTAAAGTTTTAAATGCAGGACTTTTACTTGTAGTGGAGTATTTTCACAGTGTGGTATTAGTGTTTTTACTGAACTAAATGATATGAATACTTCATCCAGCACAGCTCACCTCTAAGATGATCACCTGGTCCCAGTGTGAGGCTGAGTTACACTGTCACTGTGTTCTTCACACAGAGTTTATCATCTTTCTCTCACTGTTGTTGGTTTATGATGTTGGCTGATCAGGTTCTTTAACTTTCAGCTTATCTTCTAATGTTCTCCTCTAAAAACACGTTGGTTATGGTGACTTAACGGATTTTATGTCTCCATTCTAGCAGCTAATGCGCTAAACTCCTCCAACTATCTCACTTTGCTGTATTAATTGTCAGATATAGATCGAGCCAGTCGCTCTCTGCTGCCACCCAGAGGTTGACGATGTGTAAACCAGCACCATTCAAATGAATGCTGAGGGCGCAGCTGAGTAAATGGGCAAAAAAATTGCGCCCCAAGCTGGAAACACATGACCCATCCATAACTTTGGACATCGTAACACATTTTTAACAGCACATTTAAGTGCAGATTATACATTTTACTCACTAACTACACAATATTGATGTTGCTCATTTAAAGAAATATACAGTTTATATTTTAAAGTACTTATGTCTTCTTCACTGAAGTTTTAGGATGTGGGGAGAGGTGGGGCGGCGCCCTAGCACCCTCTATTGACCAGCCGCCACTGCTCCTGACCTGTCTGATCTCTGGTTGCGAACTGCCTGCTTTGGACTCACCTGCCTTGTCTGTTCTCTGGGAAACCAACCACAGCCTTCTGTTCCTGATTGAATGTGTTCAGCATTATAAGTATCTTGGCACCATTCTTGACAACAAGCTGAGCTTTGATCTCCAGGTGGATGCTGTCTGTTAGAAAGCCCAGCAGAGGATGCACTTTTATCAGAAACTTTGTGCTTTTAATGTGGACAACACTTTTATCAAAATGTTTTTATTCTTGTTTCCTAGAATCCGTTTTAACGTTTTCATTTATCAGCTGGTATGGGTCAGTCACCCTTAAAAAACAAAGCCGGCTTCATAACATAGTTAAAGTGTGCAGTAAAATTGCCGGCCTAACATTAAACGATTTGACATCCTTGTACCAGGCTGGGATCTTAAAGAAGGCCCAGTCAGTCCTGGCTGATCCCAGGCTGATCCCTGGCTGATCCCAGCCACCCTCTGCACGGAGAGTTCAGGTTGCTTCCGTCTGGCCACAGGTACAGTCAAGTTACCTACAGGACCAACAGGCGAAGGAACTCTTTTGTTCCGACTGCCACTGGCCTCCTTAACAAGGCGCTTTAACTTTGAATGTTTAGTACTTTTTGCCTTACTGTATGTGCTTTGTTTATGTGTGTGACTGCTGGCTGCAAAACAAATTGCCCCTCAGGGATAATAAAGTTTTCTTTGACCTTTGACCTTTTGACCCAGTGATCTGCCTCTGGGTTCCTGATTTTTTTGTCTGCCTGGTCCCCACTTCCCTGTTGCTTGTCCCTTGTCAGCTCACCTGCCTGATCTGTCTGCTCACCTGGTCTGTCTGCTCACCTGGTCCCAACTTCTCCGTCTGGTCCCCACTACCCTGTGGCTCATCCCTCGTCTGCTCTTCTGTCTGGTCTGTCTGCTCCCTCTGTCCCTCAGTTCAGCTCTACTCAATCCTTGAGCCTGAACTCCAGAGACTTTGTGTGGGCTTTTAGCCTTTAGACATACTGTTCCCGTGCCTCTCTGTCTGCCCAAGTCCTGCTGTGTCTCACTAATAATAAAGGTCACTACCAACACTATCTGTTGTTTGGTGTGCTGCATCTGGGTCCAAATTACACCCGTGACACCAAGTTACTACTGTTAGTGACTACATTGCTCCTAAGCCCTTGGAAGTTCATTAAAGGACCATTATGAATAAAAACATGAACAGATGATTGATTACATTTAAAAAATGATGTTATAAATTACATTTTGAGTTTAAAAAATACAATAAATATAGTAGAAACTGTAGCAGTAAAAAACAAGATGATTTAATTAATGTGCATATTGAGTTGATATTGATATATACATTGTGAATATTGTTAAAATAAAGCATAGAAGTAATTCTGCTTTCTGTATGTTTTAGTTTCACCTTTCTTGAAATGTCAATAAAATCTGTGGACAAGAGATCAACAGTCTTCAGAGTCTTGAAAGTGTTTACCTGACTGTCAAGTTATATACAGCACATATAATGAGGACATCACAATGAATAAAAGTCTCAAACTGAAAGTCCACACTCTTGAATAAAGAAATCTGGGTAACACTTTCTATGAAGACCACATCTATAGTGCATTATGAGCGCATTCATAGTGAATTATAATGCTCATCATAATAAATCATAAAGCATTATGACTACACTCATAATGCTTTATGGTGCACTATATCAACAGTTATGAATAACTATAAATCTAGCTTATAATGACTTATAAATCCAAGGGTCTTATGAGTGCTCTTGACTGGTTATAAACTACAGACTGACTGATGGGGCTTATAATACGTTTTGACTACTTGTACCCCTCTATACACACACCTCAACAATAGACTGTTGTAAGGGCTCATAGATGCTATAATACTCCATGAACGATCATAAGTTATCAATGTATGCTTTAAGTAAAGTGAAGTTCATGTGCATGCATCTGTAATGCAGGATACCTCATCGTAATGTTTCATTGTTGGTGTTAAGTAAAGTGTAACACATTTGCATGCATTTAAAAGAATCTATGCTGCATCATCAGTCATTATGTCAGATACTAAAATATAAAGACACTACTAAATACGTAGACATAATGGTTTTTCAGCTGAAAACATGGTTTTGAGGTTTAGTTACTGTTGGTATAAAACACTAAAAGCTTTATTTTAACAATGAAAACAGTTCTAACGGTAGAACTGTTAACAGTGAAATTAACAGAACTGTTTACCATCTTAAAAGTTGAGTGTGTAGAATTTAGTTGCATCTACTGGTGACTGCCTGGTGAGACTTGCTAAACAGAAGAAATAGCATTTTGTGCTGCCATGGCAAGACTTGCAGCCACTGTAAAAGTCTCTATTTATTTTATTTATTAAGACTCTATTTCTCAACTTTATTTTCAAAATAGAAACCTTAACACTTAAGTACAAACATGTGGCATTCATTTTAACTTGTTAACATGTGCAAAACATTTTTAAACTTTCACCCAATGCTACTGAAAAGTATAAAAATAAATCTCTTTCTCATCATAAAAAAACAATACAGATCTTGTATCGGCATCAAGTGCAAACCTAACCTTAACACTTAAATGAACAATTAGTGACATGGTTAGACATGGGTGGCGATGGGAAAGCAGATCTCCATCTTCTTTCATTTTTGTGATCTTTTCCTTGACCTCATGGCAGCACTGTCAAGACTTTAGTTATTTAATCTTTATTTGCGAATCTAACTAATTTGTTTAAGAGTTTGCACGTCCGCTTTTATTTTGAAAGGTCCGCATGACTTCCGGTGTTATCGTCTGCGGCGGTTGTATTGGCCCATTGGTAAGCTGTAGCTAAAGAAATAGCCTGCTAACAATGTGTAATATATATTGTGTCTGTATATTTTATTGCTGGGCAGTCATAGAAGAGTGATATGAGACTGTTGAGTGTGGGATAATGTTGACTCGCTCCCGGTTTAGCATCACTGGTTAGCATATTAAGCTAACGCTATTAGCCTTTTAAGCTAATGTTTGGTTTGCTGTTGTTAGCATTTAGCCTAAAATGTTAGTTGCTAATGTTTATACTGAGATTAATCATTCGGGTCTGCTGTGTGTATTTCAGTTCATGACTTTAATTCATAGAAGTACATTTGACTGATAAATATTAAAAAGTCTCTATTTGTTTACATTAAAAGGTATTAGTAAAAGGTTAAAAAATAGTTATTTAAAAACACTACTATATGTAATATGTTATTTTTGGTTATTCATTCCAGGTTTATGACCTGTGTTGCCTGTGACAACTGTGTCGCCTGAGGTCCCTTTGTAATAAAATAAAAAAACATGGATACAAGGATAACACGAGTTATACCTACTGTGTGCTTCCTGTCTAGCCTTTTTGGAGGGCCAAGAACTTAAAAGTCCGAACAAGCACGGCACCTGTCAACGAAGGATGACAATTTCTCCTTGTGCTCATTCCAGGCCCCCACGTTTTTGAAGATCAGGTGCAGCTATGCTCAGTTCAGCAATTGGCGCTGTCCTGCAGACAGTATTTCTATCAGCCCCGATGCAATCAAAAGCTGCTTTGCCATGCTGGAACCCGCCTCAGTTGAAGGCATCCATAGCCATCTTGTAGCGAGCAATGATGCCCTTGGTATTTCTAGCTGTAAATGGCACATTAAAACCAGATTTTGTTTTAAAAGCTTGCTGTCAAGATGTGTGAACTTGTCAAAACTGTAATGAGCAATTACCTCGTCTTCTTCCAATCAGGTCATCAGTGTTCGAGGGTTTAACTTGATGGCGGGAAGAGGAGGAAGAGGCTGGAGATTTTGACTTCCTCACTCGGTGACTATCCATGGATGAATCTCGAATAGAAATCAAGGGAGGATCAAGGCTCATGAGAGTGTCAACTTTCAAAATATAAACAAATACATAGCACCCATGGAATAAGCTGCTAGAGATTGGTTTTGGCAGTACAAGCTCACAGGTGATAAAAACAAGTGTCATCATGATGACATACATCTGAATGTGTCAATTAAATGAAACAGGTGGGGGGCGAGAGAGTGATAAACATGGCCTCTCCCAACCAAACAAAATATGTTGATAAAGCATATGCACTAAGGGAAATATGGCATTATTGCCTGCAGAACTGACAGTGAAGGCAAAGCCCTTCTGTAAAGCTTTCAGTGGACATCAGATCACTGCATAACAAGTAAAAACTTTTACAAAACTAAGAGTGTGACCTAATTATCAATTAATAATGCGATTATTGTTATTTGTATCATTTTTTTTGTCAAAAATACACCTACATGTGTGGGAAAAACAAACATGGGAACACACTTGACCAACATTTGTCATTTAAAGAGCTAAGCACAGAAGCTGCAGCAGAGTAATTTAATTTTTATTAAAACATGTTCAATTATTATATAGCCCTGCAGCTGTGACAAGATACCTCTAAATAGTGCAAATTTCTGCTCTGCCTCCTCTCATTTTTTTTCTTTAAAAACTTCAACTTTCTTATTTTAAAAAAATGAATTCAGTTATTTCCAGGATGTTTTAGATTTCTGCCATGGACTTGTTTCAGTATCACTATCAAGATATTTAGTCATGATTTTGGTATTGTGACAATACTACATTACAAAGTTGTCCTTGAGTGAGGAACTGAACAGCAGCTAGCCTTGTGCTCTGATCTTGCCAATAGTACAGTAATGCAGGGAAACAGTGTATACAGTAAATGGGGTCAATAAAGGGTGTGCAAAGAGACAAATTCAATGTTACTGTTTGTGAAGTTAACATTAAAATATTTCCAGACAATGAAAGAAATTTGGGATTTGATTCAACTGTAAGTAAAAAATTGTGCCTTTGTTACCTTCAGATGAATCAGAAAGAACAGAACTGAATTCTTCCTCTTCATCATCAGTTAACGTTGCTCTTTAATTGCTTGGCTTTCTTCAAAGGGGCTTTTCTATCATCCCCATGCTTGCGTTTGACACCTGCAAATAACAAAACAAATTTTGTGACTAGTGATCTAGTTGTGAGAAAGGAATGAAAATGAAAACACTGCGTTCTTTCTCCTCTGCTCTTTCTCCATGTACACCAACAGCTGTACCTCCAGTCATCAGTCCATCAAGCTCCTGAAGTTCGCTGACGACACCACCCTCATTGGACTCATCTCTGGTGGGGATGAGTCGGCCTACAGGTGGAGATCAACCGTCTGGTGACCTGGTGCAGCGAGAACAACTTGGAGCTTTAATGCTCTAAAGACAGTGGAGATGGTTGTGGACTTCAGGAAGAGCCCAGCCCCACCCACCCCCATCACCCTGTGTGACTCCTCAGTCGACACTGTGGAGTCATTCTGCTTCCTGGGCACCATCATCACCCAGGACCTGAAGTGGGAGCTAAACATCAGCTCCCTCATCAAAAAAGCCCAGCAGAGGATGTTCTTTCCTGCGGCAGTTGAAGAAATTCAACCTGCCAAAGACAATGATGGTGCACTTCTACACTGCCATCATCGAGTCCATCCTCACCTCCTCCATCATCACCTGGTACGCCGCTGCTACTGCAGCAGAGACAAGGGCAGACTGCAGCGTGTCATTCGCTCTGCTGAGAGAGTGATCGGCTGCAACCTGCCATCCCTGCAGGACCTGTACACCTCCAGGACCCTGAGGCGTGCAGGTAAGATTGTAGCCGACCCCTCTCATCCTGGACACAAACTGTTTGTAACACTTCCCTCCGTCAGGAGGCTGCGATCCATCAGGACCAAAACCTCACACCACAAGAACAGTTTCTTTCCCTCTGCGACTGCCCTCGTCAGCGCCCCCCCCCCCCCCCCCCCCCCCCCCCCCCCCCCCACCCCTCTGACTTATAACGTAATTTTTGCACATGGCAATACCTGTTCCTCTGCATATTGCGATATCGGTTCTTTTATATTGTACACTTCAGTCACTTCGTTTTTTTTATTTTTCTCTTGTTTTTTATTATACATGCTCTTTTATATTTAAAAAAAAAATCTATTTATGCTGTTCACCAACAGCACTTGCTCTACTTATTGTTTTATGTAAATTTTGGTATTATGTTTGTATCATGTTTGTATGCACCAACGTGCCATAACAAATTCCTGGTAGGTGAAAACCTACTTGGCAATAAAACGGTTTCTGATTCTGATTCTGACATGTTTCTGTGTGCTGGAGAAACCTATTGGAGAGTGAAAAAAGAATACTTGTACTGTATGAATGTGAATGGATAATTACTCACTTGACTTGCCAGACATGACTGTAGAATTATCATCATCCTTCTTGGAGAGTAGCTGATGGATGAGCTCATCCTTTTTCCCAAGTTGTCCTTGCAGGTAGGTTTTATCATCTTTGAGGAGGGAGATGGTTTCATCACGAATACGCCCCTTCTCTTTCTCTGCCTCAAGAAGTTGTTTAAGTCTTTCAACCTCCTGAACTGCATTTGGTGAGGCTGTTTAAATAATTACAAATGAGGTAATCCTTAAATAAGAAATTCTCTTACATTAAGAATAATAACAGGAGGCATGTATAATTGCAACACAAAATTTAAGAATCCCTGATTGTGTGTCTATGTGCTGACACAAAGGTCTCAAAGATTCTATGATGTAACTAATTGTGGGCTGCACTTGGTCATTGTGTCACTGTACACTCACTCTAATCTAATTGCTGTGCATGAAGAGTCTGTGTATCACCTGTCTGCCCTGCCAGTTTTGTTTTTGTGTCAAGCAACAAGAATGTTTCTTTTTTTTTTTATAAGATTTTATTTTGATTTTTCATTATACTATATACAATAAACGCTTTCCATCGTAACAAAACTTAGACACACCGACCTAACAAAACAAAAACAAACAAACAAACAAAAAAGCTCAAAACCAAACAAGATTAAACAAACAAACAAAAAAAACACAAAAAAACAAAACAAACACAAAAACCAATACAGAACAAGACTTACAGTAATACATATCACACACACACGAGCTCAACATCTACATATTCATGTCCGATCATCTCTCCCACTTTATAACCTCAAAAACAAAACGATCTTTTAGATTGCAGCTAATAATTGTATCCATTTATCTCTTTGTGTAACAACCGCATCAATGTAAGAACAAGTAAAGGAATTAGGACAAAGCAAAACCTCAAATGACATTTGAGTACATGGACCACTCTTTTTCCCACATTACTTTATGCACTTAATGCTTGTAATATTTCTCCCCATATGATTTCAAATTGAGTTAATTTGTTCTTTTCCATGGCTATTGTCTTTTCCATGTTCAAATAATAACACATTTCATTTTTCCAGTGTATTAGTGTAGGAGAGTATTTGGATTTCCAATCTTGAAGTATAAGTTTCTTTAATACAACTGAGGAAAAAAAGAGCAATCCAACTCCGTGGATACCTCACAGTGTCATATAGCATGTCCTGTAATATACAAATTGAGGGATTAAAATTAAATTTTACATCCAATATCTCTGATAGCCAATGTTCTATTTCAAACCAAATTGAATTTTGTTACATTCCCAAAATGCATGCATCAGTGAATCTGTTGTTCCACATTTAAGACAGTTCCCAGATTTATTTCCATCATATTTCTTCACCTTATCTCTTGTACAGTAAGTTCTATACATTATTTTATATTGGATCCAACGCAAATTTCATTTATTGTCATATCTCTGGTTAAATTCCAACAATCACTCCACCTTAAGTCAATATCAGTTCTCTTTAAATCTAGATTCCACAACTTTGTTCTAGGTTGCAGCAAAGTAGTTACGGAATACGATTTCTGCAAAATTTTGTAAACTTTACCTGTTAACTTATTATCTGTTTCTGAATCAAATATTAATTCGCAACAAGAATGTTTCTTATATTATCTTAATTTGTCTTATATCAAGTGTCACATGATATGACTATTGTGTATGTGCACATTGCGATGTTGATGTTGAAACAATATATTGTACAGCCACTACATCAGCCATAGACATGGACCATACTGAGAACCTTGTGCCACACATTATTAAAAACAATGCTGTTATTAATATTTGGTAGTCAATGACCTAGATGTCGACAATTTTTGTCTTGTTACAATTCTACCAGGAAAAAATTAATATTACCAGACCTTTTATGCTGTTCTGGGGGGATGAATCATCTGTGGGATTGGTACAGTGGCCGACAAGTACAGACGTGCTGCAAATACAGAAACGCACTCCATATAAGAAAACAGATGCAAAAAGAAAAAGCTGCAAATCCAGTCATACAACGGAAGTGCTCCAGGCCTCTAGGGGCAGTGCTGAGCGTCCACCCGAGAGAAAATTGGAGTGAGGCTATATGAAAAAGTACGTATTCTTTTTTCTTTTCTTTTCTTTCTTTCTTTCTTTCTTTTTTCCACGTGTGGCCGTCATCTTTTACTGTATTATGAAAGTGCAGCCGACTCCAATTTTCCTCCCACCAATAACTTTCTTCTTCTCATTCACACGTCTGCTCCACATGTTTTTTTTAAACAAACTTTATTATCACATTAGAGACATTATACAAATAAACATGACATTAAACATTATGACATCATACAGACATGAAACAACAGTGAAGTACAGGGAGTGCATAATAGATATCACACAAAAACCAGAGCTTGACAAAAATAAATAAATAAAATAAAATAAAATTACTATGTATCAGGATACATAAAAATAAATTTTAATTAATAAAGAAACAGAAAATAAATAAATATATATGCAAAAATGGAGAGATTTTATCTAGTAATATGAACCATAATATTTTCCATAAGACCGGATGTCTTGAAAGCTTTCTTGTTTTTACATATTTTACAGACAGATTCATAAAAAGATTTAAGTTCCACATAAAACAAAGTTTCATTTGGCATAGCCTGGAGAAATCTAGCTTTATGGATGGACACTTCAGGTCTAAATCTGTTAATGAATTCATTACAGGGATAATCTGCTCCACATGTTGATACTGTTTTATACGGTCTATGGTTAGGTGCGTTCGCCTGGAGAGTAGACAAGATCAGACGGCCACAGCAGGAGGTGGAAACAAAAAGCTGCAGTCAAGTCGGACAGTTTCCAGCAGACTTAAGAGAACAAACAGGAAGAGGACACTGACATCCTGTTAGATCACCTGTATGTTACCTGTAGATCACCTGTTAGATCACCTGTAGGTTACCTGTAGATCACCTGTTAGATCACCTGTATGTTACCTGTAGATCACCTGTTAGATCACCTGTATGTTACCTGTAGATCACCTGTTAGATCACCTGTATGTTACCTGTAGATCACCTGTTAGATCACCTGTAGGTTACCTGTAGATCACCTGTTAGATCACCTGTATGTTACCTGTAGTCTGCAGACCACGGTCATAGCAGAAGAGATAGTGTGTTCTCGATCACTAATTGAAGTTAAAATAAAAGAGAACCTCCTTCTGTTACATGGAACATCTGTTCTTTTATCTGCCTTGTAAAACACTTTGTAACTGTTTGTCTGATAAGTCATATATAACCTTTATTATTATGATCAGACACAAAATATCTGCTTGTTGACAGATTAAAACTTCATCGCACAACATCAGACTAATCTATCAAGTGTTAAGTATTACAGTTACACAGATAATTAGTATTTTATACAACATGTGGTATTTGTTGTCAAAATTAAGATCCAATCAGAGCCTGTCAGCTCATTGATCAGGTGACAGCCAGGCGCTCGCAGTCTGTGTAGAGCAACTGTGGCGTCTGGCTCTGAAAACTGCGGCCGCCTCGATCTCGTGAGGTTATTGTTGCCCACGTGTGCATGACATCAGAGCAAGTCGGGATCAAGTCGGAACACAAATCTAACCGGCATGCATTGTGCGGCGATCGCCGGTGATCGATTCTGCGCAGGCCTGACTCATCTCGAACGCACCTGTTGATACGTCCGTTGTCTGTCTCTCAGGTGGACACTCAGCACTGCCCCTAGAGGCCTGGAGCACTTCCTTTGTATGACTGGACATGTGGCTTTTTCTTTTTGCATGTGTTTTCTTATTTGCAGCGCGTTTCTGTATTTGGAGCGTTTTCCTTTTGCATCTGTTTTCTTATATGGAGCGCGTTTCTGTATTTGCAGCGCCTGTCTGTATATGCAGCGCGTTTGTACTTCTCGGCCACCGTAGATTGGCATTCACCTTGCGACGACTCATGGTTGAAGCTGGCTAGATGGATAAAAAGTAAGGCACATGTTATGAGTTCCAGGAAAATGCTATTATTGTTACAACAATTTAGGTATAATGATATCAATTACAGATGCATTACATGTGAATCCTTCTTGCTAGCAAGCAAACTCAAAGTTAGCTTAGTCTAATATTGTGTCTGCATTCTGTCTTTGCGGGTGGTTTTATTTTTCGTGAATCTTGAGTCGCATAATTAATTTGTCTTGCTACTGTTTTTTTTCCATCTCTTACCAATACAACCAGTCAAGGCCCGTTTCTTAAGTTCAACACATGCAGTAAAGTAGAAACGTGATGTGGGAGGAGGCTCGACTTCACCAAACAACTCGTGCTATGAGAGAGAGAAAAAAAACGGAAGTTAATTGTCTTGGCTCCTTCCTAAAAGCAAACTGATTTTTGGATTATTGTAGAAAGTAAAGTTTGTGGCAAACAAAAAAGGATGACACACGTTTTTCAGCAAGATAGTCCTCACCTTTTTGAAGCAGGAAATGATCTGTTGTGGATTGTGCGCATGCGCGAGGAGAACCTCCTGCTTATTCTTCTTCTTCTGCACAGTTTAATGGCGGTTAGCAACAAACCATAGACTGTATATAGAGTCTATGCAACAAATGGAAAGGGAGCATACGACACCCTCTTGACAAAATGGGTAAATTAAGGCAAGGATTACTCTTGTCAATAGAAGAAAGATTGTGTTGTGGATGCAGAAGAAGGGAATTTTGAAGTGCCAAATGATGTGTTTAAAACATTTGATACTCCGATGACTGCTGTGCAGGTTTCGAGACAGGACGGCTTCCACTGGTAAGAAAAGCTAGCTAGCCAATTGGCTATGATGTGCCATTGTTTCTCCCTGTATAACGTTACTACTGTAGCAAACATGTACTTATTTCAGTGTTGGGCAAGTTATTTAAAAAAGAGGGAGGAGACAGAAAGAAACTCTGGGTTTGCTGAGGAAAACCTGCCAGTGAACAAGTTAAGTTCAGACAGTGAGTTACCATGGAAACCGGCCCAGAGTTTACGTTAATGCCCTGACAATGCATTTATGTTATTACTGTGTAGCACTTTGGTCAACCTTGTTGTTTCAAAATGTGCTCTATAAATAAATTTGATGGTATATAACTGAAAACATGGAGTTTCTCCCCTCTCATTTCCACTTTGTGGAATAGGCCTCTGCTCAGAATAAAAAAAAATAAAAAAAATCAGTGTGAGTTTTTATATTCAGTTTTTTATCCGGTGGGCTAGTGATCTGTTCTTGTTTTCATGTAGATTTTCCCAAGGACTGCGCATGAGGCAAGCTGACCTTATTGAAGACGGTGTTAGCAGAGTAGCAGAACCTTAACAAAGATGGCTTCGTCTTTGAGAAAAGTATGATATCACACCACATTTTTCCTTTAGTAAAATGAGAAATGCCTTTGGTAAACTGGCTTATAAGCACCATCAAGATAATTAGAGGTTCTTCATTGCTCAAATGAACCTGGTTGGCTATACATTATTCTTTACATGTCAGAAACCTATCATGACTTTAAAGTTATGATGTCATTATGCTTTGTGTTTTTCTATATGCAGGTCTGCGGACGCGCTATTCACAAATTACGCATTCAAGGCAAAATGAAAGTTGGTGGCCATCATTGCTTTGTTATGCCGGACGAAAGCAAGTTCTCACACAAAAGGAAGGTAAGATACATTTGCTCTTTATGTGGAATTTTCTTTGATAGAATCAGTTTTTAAATGACAAGTAAATCATCCCATTTGAAATTGATTGTATTTGTTTGGACTTGTGCTGTTCTTTGTTGGTTATTGCTGTTAAACTGAAATAAGAAAACAAATAATAGACCCTATGATTTATTCCTTAATTAGCAGAATTAATAATCCATCTGTGTACAAGTTACACTTTTTGAACACCCATGTAAATTGAATTACAAAGTGCATGTATTAATTAGGGCCCGAGCACCGTCCGGTGCGAGGACCCTATTGAAACTGAAGGAATTAGGGCCCGAGCACCGTAGGTGCAAGGCCCTATTGTTTTTGCTCAGACTGCCCAAAAAATGAATCGCATTTTTGGGGGCTTAAACATACTCAAAAACTCACCAATTTTGGCACACACATCAGTCTTGGTGAAAATTTACACGTCATGTGGTTTTGGTTGGTGGGCGTGGCAAAATGACTTGGCCACGCCCTTTCAACGCCGCCATTACCCGCACGTTTCACCGATTTGCACGAAAATCGGTACACACGTAGATCATGCCCGGATGCACAAAAAAGTCTGGGGGACCCTATAGGCTAAACCCAACAGGAAGCCGGCCATTTTGAATTCCGTGGTCATTTTTGGCGTTTTCCACGTGTTGTATTTTAACGAACTCCTCCTACAGGATTTATCATAATGACTTCAAAATCTCTGGCTACCATCTACACTGCTTTGTGATCAAAAGTTATTAAAAGATTGCGCTATCGTTGAAGGGCGTATCGGCTTTTTGGCGTCGAAGTTTGACGTTTCGCCATGAAACACGAAATCGCTATAACTTTGGACTACATTGTCCATTCCTCACCAAACTTCGCATGATTTCATAATAGTCCCGCCCTGAAAACAGCTACATGACAAAATTCCGTGTTTGTCATAGCGCCCCCTGCTGGCGACAGGAAATGACATGTTTTACACTGTGAAGTGCTGCTCCCAGCACACTGACCATATCCAGCTCAAATCTGCTCTGAAAAGCCTTAAGACCTTGGCGATGCTACGTCATGAAGATTGTGACGTATCGTCAAACGGCGTTGCCCTGACGGCATGGCGAAGGTCAGCGTTCCACAGAAACACAGGAAGTGACCCTGGCTTCAGTGTACTTGATCGAATCTGTCTGAAATTTCACATGCTTGTTAATGGTCCGGGTCCGAACATGTGCTATGAGTTTCGTCAATGGGCCTGGCCAAATGGCTTGGCCACGCCCTTCTGAACACCGCCATTACCGCCACGTTTCACCGACATGCACGAAAATCGCTACACACGTAGATCATGCCCAGACGCACAAAAAAGTCTGGGGGACCCTATAGGCTAAACCCAACAGGAAGCCAGCCATTTTGAATTCCGTGGTCATTTTTGGCGTTTTCCACGTGTTGTATTTTAACGAACTCCTCCTACAGGATTTATCATAATGACTTCAAAATCACTGGCTACCATCTACACTGCTTTGTGATCAAAAGTTATTAAAAGATTGCGCTATCGTTGAAGGGCGTATCGGCTTTTTGGCCTCGAACTTTGACGTTTCGCCATGAAACACGAAATCGCTATAACTTTGGACTACATTGTCCATTCCTCACCAAACTTCGCATGATTCATAATAGTCCCGCCCTGAAAACAGCTACATGACAAAATTCCGTGTTTGTCATAGCGCCCCCTGCTGGCGAAAGGAAATGACATGTTTTACACTGTGAAGTGCTGCTCCCAGCACACTGACCATATCCAGCTCAAAATCTGGTCTGAAAGGCCTTGAGACCTTGGCGATGCTACGTCTTGAAGATTGTGACGTATCGTCAAACGGCGTTGCCCTGACGGCATGGCGAAGGTCAGCGTTTCACAAAACACAGGAAGTGACCCTGGCTTCAGTGTACTTGATCGAATCTGTCTGAAATTTCACATGCTTGTTAATGGTCCGGGTCCGAACATGTGCTATGAGTTTCGTCAATGGGCCTGGCCAAATGGCTTGGCCACGCCCTCTGAACACCGCCATTACCGCCACGTTTCACCGACATGCACGAAAATCGCTACACACGTAGATCATGCCCAGACGCACAAAAAAGTCTGGGGGACCCTATAGGCTAAACCCAACAGGAAGCCAGCCATTTTGAATTCCGTGGTCATTTTTGGCGTTTTCCACGTGTTGTATTTTAACGAACTCCTCCTACAGGATTTATCATAATGACTTCAAAATCACTGGCTACCATCTACACTGCTTTGTGATCAAAAGTTATTAAAAGATTGCGCTATCGTTGAAGGGCGTATCGGCTTTTTGGCCTCGAACTTTGACGTTTCGCCATGAAACACGAAATCGCTATAACTTTGGACTACATTGTCCATTCCTCACCAAACTTCGCATGATTCATAATAGTCCCGCCCTGAAAACAGCTACATGACAAAATTCCGTGTTTGTCATAGCGCCCCCTGCTGGCGAAAGGAAATGACATGTTTTACACTGTGAAGTGCTGCTCCCAGCACACTGACCATATCCAGCTCAAATCTGGTCTGAAAGGCCTTGAGACCTTGGCGATGCTACGTCTTGAAGATTGTGACGTATCGTCAAACGGCGTTGCCCTGACGGCATGGCGAAGGTCAGCGTTTCACAAAACACAGGAAGTGACCCTGGCTTCAGTGTACTTGATCGAATCTGTCTGAAATTTCACATGCTTGTTAATGGTCCGGGTCCGAACATGTGCTATGAGTTTCGTCAATGGGCCTGGCCAAATGGCTTGGCCACGCCCTCTGAACACCGCCATTACCGCCACGTTTCACCGACATGCACGAAAATCGCTACACACGTAGATCATGCCCAGACGCACAAAAAAGTCTGGGGGACCCTATAGGCTAAACCCAACAGGAAGCCAGCCATTTGAATTCCGTGGTCATTTTTGGCGTTTTCCACGTGTTGTATTTTAACGAACTCCTCCTACAGGATTTATCATAATGACTTCAAAATCACTGGCTACCATCTACACTGCTTTGTGATCAAAAGTTATTAAAAGATTGCGCTATCGTTGAAGGGCGTATCGGCTTTTTGGCCTCGAACTTTGACGTTTCGCCATGAAACACGAAATCGCTATAACTTTGGACTACATTGTCCATTCCTCACCAAACTTCGCATGATTCATAATAGTCCCGCCCTGAAAACAGCTACATGACAAAATTCCGTGTTTGTCATAGCGCCCCCTGCTGGCGAAAGGAAATGACATGTTTTACACTGTGAAGTGCTGCTCCCAGCACACTGACCATATCCAGCTCAAATCTGGTCTGAAAGGCCTTGAGACCTTGGCGATGCTACGTCTTGAAGATTGTGACGTATCGTCAAACGGCGTTGCCCTGACGGCATGGCGAAGGTCAGCGTTTCACAAAACACAGGAAGTGACCCTGGCTTCAGTGTACTTGATCGAATCTGTCTGAAATTTCACATGCTTGTTAATGGTCCGGGTCCGAACATGTGCTATGAGTTTCGTCAATGGGCCTGGCCAAATGGCTTGGCCACGCCCTCTGAACACCGCCATTACCGCCACGTTTCACCGACATGCACGAAAATCGCTACACACGTAGATCATGCCCGGACGCACAACAATGTATCTGACAACCCATAGGCTAATCCCAACAGGAAGTCGGCTATTTTGAATTTCGTGGTCATTTTTGGCGTTTTTCACGCGTCGAATTTTAACGAACACCTTCTACGGGATTCATCAGATCGGCTTCAAAATTGGTGTGAACCTTCCAGGCTAGTTTGTGATTAAAATTTATTAAAAGATTCTGTTTCAGTTAAAGGGTGTTGCCATGAGTTGGCAGCTAATTTGGATGATTCGCCATGAAACAGGAAATGGTTATAACTTTGGCATACATGGTCAGATCTGCACGAAACTTAATATGTTTCATAATAGTCCCACCCTCAACACATATGCATGAGAAAATTCTGCAATTGTCATAGCGCCCCCTGCTGGTGGCATGAAATGTTATGTTTTAGACTTTGAGGTGCTGCTGCGCACATTTTGACCGTATCTCACTCCAATTTGGTGTGGAAAACCTTCAGACCTTGCTAATGCTATGTTGTGCAAGTCGTAACGTTTTTTTCGACGGACTTCGCCCTGACAGCGCAACATCGGTTGACGTTTCGTACAAACACATTAATGGCATTCACTTCTGTGTACACGTTCGCGTCGCCATGAAACTTCACATGTATGATAATAATCCCAGCCTGAATACATCTACATGAAACTCATGAGTCACAGTCATTGCGCAACCTAGTGGGGACAGGAAGTAACACACAATTGCTTCAAACTGTGTCAAAAGGGGGTGAAAATCCAGCACCTGATCCACCAGTGGGCCTCTGGTCACATGGTCGCGGCTGCAGTCGGCTCCGAGTGGCGCGGGGGTGCGAGGGCCCGTTCAACGCTGCTTGCAGCTTTAATTAGGGGGCCAAGCCCGCGGGGCCTGGGGGACGCGTATGCAAGCATACGCGTTTCCCAGGACCAGCGGTGCTGGGAACCCTATTGTTTTTGTTCAGATTTTTATTTTTAGGGGGCCAAACCCGCGGGGCCTGGGGGACGCGTATGCACAAGCATACGCGTTTCCCAGGACCAGCGGTGCTGGGAACCCTATTGTTTTTGTTCGGATTTTTATTCTTATTAGGGGGCCAAGCCCGCGGGGGCTGGGGAACGCGACTGCAAAGCAGACGCGTTTCCCAGCACCAGCGGTGCTGGGAACCCTATTGTTTTTGTTAAAGTTTTTATTATTATTATCGGCATTATTTTTATTTTTCCGTTGGTAAAAGTGGTGCTGCAGGCTAAACCGTGCATGGGAGGGTGGTGCAATTTGGAGGGTTAGTCCAGACCCCTGCACGTACCTCAGGCGCAAAAATTCACATATGTCCGCAACCAGGTGGCGCTATAACCAAGGAAAACACCTTTTGGCCTATAACTCCCACACCATATGTCGCACATTCAAAAACCTCATATCCCCAGATTCCCTGATTTGCCCTGAATCTCCTGGGCTAAGCCACGCCCATTTCCGCCTAGAATTTTTTTTCAGGAAATCGCAAAAACTAGAAAACCTACTTTTTCGAACTCCTCCTTGGGGTTTGGTCCGATCAGTGTGAAATTTGGCACGTATGTTCGTCACCTGGACCTGATCTAAAGTTATCAAAAGAATTTTGTTACGTCAAAAGACGCACAAAATATTAACGAATAAAATTTTCTAGCTAGCTATAAAAACACGAAGAGTTGCATAACTCGGTCAAAATAAATGCTTACGACACCAAATTGAAGATCCTTGGTTGCCATGTGACTGTGGGGGTATGAGCCAAATTTTGCTCATTTTCGCCACTAGGGGGCACTGCAAATATGGCAATGTTATATCTCTTAAACGGAAACACCGATTTTTACCAAATTTGGTGGGCATGATGCTGGGTCACTCCTGAGGCCATATCTTGAAGGTAATCCCGACTGGTCAAAGTGGGTGTGGCTTATTACGAGATAAACAACAAAACTTTATTTCAGCCCAAGTATTACGCTGAGGACTATGACATTTACAGGGTATATATAGAATAGGACACAGACCACCCATACCAAAAATTGTGCATCTACTCCACTAGGTGGCGCCGTTACGGATGGAAACGCATTTTGGCCTGTAACTTCCACATTTTTAATCACATCTTCATAAACTTTATATCCACGTGTTCCCTGAATAGATCCGCATCTTCTGACATAGGCCACGCCCACTCCCACAGCATATTTCTCTTTGTAAGTCGCTACACGTCAAAAACCTACTTTTTCGAACTCCTCCTAGGGTTTACGCTTCAGCTGTACGAAACTTTGCACATACAATCTCCAGATGGGCCTGATCAAAAGTTATCAAAAGAATTTTGCTACTCCAAAAAATGTGGGTACTTATAAATAAACAAATTTTTCCACTAGCTAAAAAACACATACTGTTGCATATTTTTGTCAAAGTAAAAGCTATCGACATGAAACTCAAATCACTTGTTTCAGAGGTCAGCCAGAGGCTCTGTACCTAATTTGGCGCCAAATTGGTCAAAAGGGGGCGCTATAAACTGAGAAAAATCAAGCGATACAAAAGTTGGTCAGATTCGCACGAAATTCGGGACGCGCCATGTGGAGTCACTCCCTAGGCCACCTGTAAAGTTTAGTGATGTTTGCTCAAAGTGGGCGTGACTTCTTACAGCAAACATATTCAGCCTTTCACACTGCTCTTCCCATTACAATAAGAGCAACAGACAGAGAGGGCAGCCTTGCTCGACCTAGTGTTCGATAGCAGATCTTGGCGGTGTGCCTCCCGGTCACGAAACGGAGC
The DNA here is from genome assembly GCA_034769285.1 of Lutjanus argentimaculatus. NCBI lineage: Eukaryota > Metazoa > Chordata > Actinopteri > Lutjaniformes > Lutjanidae > Lutjanus > Lutjanus argentimaculatus. Next base: position 18,396 of record JAWZSL010000073.1, on the reverse strand, counting down.
CGTTCGCATTGCGTGGGCTCCGCGATGCGCAGGGGCCGAGTCGCGCGGGAGGCTTGGCCCCCGTTCATAACTGCTTGCAGTTCTAGTTATTATTAGGGGGCCAAGCCCGCGGGGGCTGGGGAACACGACTGCAAAGCAGACGCGTTTCCCAGCACCAGCGGTGCTGGGAACCCTATTGTAATTGTTCCGATTTTTATTAGGGGGCCAAGCCCACGGGGCCTGGGGACCGCGTATGCTAGCATACGCGTTTCCCAGGACCAGCGGTGCTGGGAACCCTATTGTTTTTGTTCGGATTTTTATAGTTAGGGGGCCAAGCCCGCGGGGGCTGGGGACCGCGTATGCAAAGCAGACGCGTTTCCCAGCACCAGCGGTGCTGGGAACCCTATTGTTTTTGTTCGGATTTTTATTTTTTTTCTCTATTATTATTATTTTTATTTTTCCCCCAGTAAAAGTGGTACTGCAGCCTAAACCGTGCATGGGAGGGCGGTGCAATTTGGAGGGTTGGTCCAGACCCCTGCAGGGACCTCAGACGCAAAAATTGACATATGTCCGCCACCAGGGGCCGCTATAACCAAGGGAAACACCTTTTGGCCTATAACTCCCACACCGTATGTCGCACATTCAAAAACCTCATATGTTCAGATTCCCTGATTTGCCCTGAATCTCCTGGGCTAAGCCACGCCCATTTCCGCCTAGAATTTTTTTTCAGGAAATCGCAAAAAATCGAAAACCTACTTTTTCGAACTCCTCCTTGGGGTTTGGTCCGATCAGTGTGAAAATTGGCACCTATGTTCTTCACCTGGACCTGATCTAAAGTTATCAAAAGAGTTTTGCTCCGTCAAAATATGCGCAAATTTTTAACGAATAAAATTATCTAGCTAGCTATAAAAACGCAAACTGTTGCATATCTCGGTCAAAATAAATGCTAACGACACCAAACCTCAGATCCTTCGTTGGCATGCCACTGTGAGGCTAACACCCAAATTTGGCTGATGTTAGCCACTAGGGGGCGCTGCAGATACGGTACATTTATATCTCTTAAACGACAACAGCGATTTTAACGAAATTGGCTGGCTACCATGCTGGATGACTCCTGCGGCCACATCTTGAAGTTAATCGCCACTGGTCAAAGTGGGCGTGGCTTATGATGCGATAAACAACAAACGTTTATTTCAGCACAAGTATTATGCTGAGAGGTCTGAAATTGACAGGGTATATGTAGAATAGGACACAGACTGCCCTTACCGAAAATTGTGCATCTACTCCACTAGGTGGCGCTATAACAGACGCAAATGCGTTTTGGCCTGTAACTTCCACATTTTAAGTCACATCTTCATAAACTTTATATCCACGTGTTCCCTGAATAGATCCGCATCTTCTGACATAAGCCACGCCCACTTCCACAGCATATTTCTCTTTGTAATTCGCTACACGTCAAAAAACCTACTTTTTCGAACTCCTCATAGGATTCACGCTCCATCTGCACGAAACTTAGCCCAGACAATCTCCAGACTACCCTGATCAAAAGTTATCAAAAGAATTTTGCTACTCCAAAAAATGCGGGTACTTATAAATAAGCAATTATTTCTGCTAGCTAAAAATCACATACTCTTGCATATTTTTGTCAAAATAAAAACTATCGACATGAAACTCAAGTCACTTCTTTCCCAGGTCAACCAGAGGCACTGTGCCAAATCTGGTGCAAATTGGGAAAAAGGGGGCGCTATAAACAGAGAAATATCAAGTGACATAAAAGTTCATCGGATTCACACAAAATTTGGGGAGCATGATGCGGAGTCACTCCCGAGGCCAGCCGTAAAGTTTAGTACTGTTTGGTCAACGTGGGCATGACTTGTTACAACAAACATGTTCAGCAATTATACAGAGCTTCCAGTGCTCTTTCCTTTACAATAACAGGAATGGACAGAGAGGGCAGCCTTGTTTGACCGCACGTTTGACAGCAAATCTTGGCGATGTACCTCATGATACCGAAATAGAGCCATTGGCGTTACGTGGGCTCCGCTACACGCGGGGGCCGAGTCGCGCGGGAGGCTTGGCCCCCGTTCATAACTGCTTGCAGTTCTAGTTTTTTTTTTTTTTTTTCTCTATTTTTATTTTTCCGTTGGTAAAAGTGGTGCTGCAGGCTAAACCTTGCATGGGAGGGCGGTGCAATTTGGAGGGTTGGTCCAGACCCCTGCAGGGACCTCAGGCGCAAAAAATCACATATGTCCCCCAGCAGGTGGCGCTATAACCAAGGGAAACACGTTTTGGCCTATAACTCCCACACAGTATGTCGCACATTCAAAAGCCTCATATCCCAAGATTCCCTGAATTGCCCTGAATCACCTGGGCTAGGCCACGCCCATTTCCGCCTAGAGTTTTTTTTTACTACATCGCGAAAACTGGAAAACCTACTTTTTCGAACTCCTCCTTGGGGTTTTGTCCGATCAGTGTGAAATTTGGCACGTACAGTCTTCTGATGGACCTGACCAAAAGTTATCAAAAGAATTTTGATCCCTCAAAGGATGCGCAAATTATTAACGAATACATTTTTCAAGCTAGCTATAAAAACACGAACAATTGCATATCTCGGTCAAAATAAATGCTAATAACACCAAGTCCAAGATCCTTGGTTGGCATGTCACTGTGAGTGTGTCAGCAAAATTTGGCTAATGTTGACTACTAGGGGCGCGCTGCAAATATGGGACATTTATATCTCTAAAACAGCAAAACCAATTTTTACGAAATTTGGTGGGTATGATGTTGGGTCACTCCTGAGGCCATATCTTGAAGGTAATCACGACTGGTCAAAGTGGGCGTGGCTTATTACGAGATAAACAACAAACATTTATTTCAGCTCAAGTGTTATGCTGAGGGCTGTGAAATTTACAGGGTATATATTGAATAGCACACAGACCACCCATACCAGAAATTGTGCATCTACTCCACTAGGTGGCGCTGTAACGGGCGCAAATGCATTTTCGGCTGTAACTTCCACATTTTTAATCACATCTTCACAAACTTTATATCCACGTGTTCCCTGAATACAGCCGCATCTTCTGACATAGGCCACGCCACTTCCACAGCATATTTCTCTTTGTAACTCGCTACACGTCAAAAACCTACTTTTTCGAACTCCTCCTAGGCTTTTCGCTGCATCTGCACGAAACTTTGCACACACAATCTCCAGACTTGCCTGATCAAAAGTTATCAAAAGAATTTTGCTCCTCCAAAAAACGCGGTACTTAGAAATAAACATTTTTTTCTGCTAGCTAAAAAACACATACCGTTGCATATTTTTCTTAAAGTAAAAGCTATCGACATGAAACTCAAATCACTTGTTTTGAGGTAAACCAGAGGCTCTGTGCCAAATTTGGCACAAATTGGCCAATAGGGGGTGCTACAAAGAGAGAAATATAAAGCGGCACAAAAGTTGCTCAAATTCGCACGAAATTCGGCAAGTGCCATGTGGAGTCGTCCCCGAGGCCGGCTGTAAAGTTTAGTGATGTTTGCTAAGAGTGGGCGTCACTTCTTACAACAAACATATTCAGCCTTTCACACTGCTCTTCCCATTACAAAAAGAGCAATGGAGAGAGAGGGCAGCCTTGTTCGATCCCACATTCTATAGTAGATCTTGGCGGTGTGCCTTCTGGTAACAAAATAGAGCCGTTCGCGTTGCATGGGCTCCGCGACGCCCGGGGGCCGAATCGCGCGGGGAGGCTTGGCCCCCGTTCATAACTGCTTGCAGTTCTAGTTTTTATTAGGGGGCCAAGCCCGCGGGGCCTGGGGGACGCGTATGCACAAGCATACGCGTTTCCCAGGACCAGCGGTGCTGGGAACCCTATTGTTTTTGTTCCGATTTTTATTAGGGGGCCAAGCCCGCGGGGGCTGGGGGACGCGTATGCACAAGCATACGCGTTTCCCAGGACCAGCGGTGCTAGGAACCCTATTGTTTTTGTTCCGATTTTTAGGGCCCGAGCGACGACAACGTCGTCCGACGAGGACCCTCTTGAAATCGCGCTGTTTATTATTTATTATTCTTTACCCTTTTCAAGCCCCAATTTCGCCCCTTTCCCATGCTCAAAAACTCCCGAAACTTTCCAAAGTCGTCCGGCCGGATCCGAAATTCGATATTTTGGGATGCGCGCACAAGGTCGACGCGAAATGGTGAAATAGCGCCCCCTACAAACTTTCAAAAGACCCTCCGCATTGGGGTTTATTTGTCGTAGGCTCACGAAATTTGGTACACACATTTATCATGCCAAGACGCACAAAAAAGTCTCTTAACGTCATGGTGAAATGTCAACAGGAAGTCGGCCATTTTGATTTGAAGGGTCAAAAAAGGGGCCGATTTTGGCCTTTTTTTGCGATTTCCACTACTTGCATTTGAACGAACTCGTCCTAGGGATTTCATCCAATCGTCTTCAAATTTGGTACACTTCATCATGACCCCATGCTGATCAAAAGTTATTAAAAGAATTTCTGTAGGTCAAAGGGCGTGGCTGCTAGGGCTCGACAAACTTTGGCGACTGTTTTGGAGCGCGCCGTTTCGCTTCTAACGGCTGTCACGCCCACATACTTCATCGTTACAGCTTCATAATTGCTGGACATGATGAGGGCTCCGCCCTGAACGTAACCATATATTGACTTTCCACCTAACTCATAGCGCCCCCCGGTGGTAACAGGAAATGACCTGTTTTTACTTTAACATGTACTGATGCCACATAGTTGACCCCATGGACTTCATTCCACTTCTAAAACATGCAGAACAAGTTGGTGAAGCGACATCATGAAGGCCATGAAGCTACGAGTAATGGCGTCCGTGTGGCGGCGCGGCGACTATCGATCCTTCGCCATGAAATTACGTTTGCCCTTTTGATGTCTTTAATGAAGTCATATCATCATGAAAATTGATAGACAGGTCAAGAATGGCAACCTCTTACATGTGATAGGGGCGTCGCCCATGGGCGGGGCAAAATGCCTCTATAGCGCCCCCTTGAAATCTTCAAAAACCCCTCCCCATAGGGGTTTTTTTGGAGTAGGAAGATGAAAATTGGTACACATGTGTAACTTGTCCAGACGCACAAAAAAGTCTTTAGCACCATTGGTCTACTCCAAACAGGAAGTCGGCCATTTTGATTTTTCGTGTCATTTTGGCGTGATTTCCACATGTTGTATTTGAACGAACTCCTCCTAGGGATTTTGTCCAATCCACTTCAAATTTCTTTCACATCATCCAGAGCCTATGCTGATCAAAAGTTATTAAAAGCTTTTCTCTATGTCAATGGGCGTGGCCGCTATGGCGCCGCCATTTTTGATGATGGAAATGACCAGTGTTTACTTTAACATGTACTGATGCCACATAGTTGACCCCATCAACTTAATTCCACTTCTAAAACATGCAGAACAAGTTGGTGAAGCGACATCATGAAGGCCGTGAAGCTACGAGTAATGGCGTCCGTGTGGCGGCGTGGCGAATATCGATCCTTCGCCATGAAATTACGTCTGCCATTTTGATGGCTTTAATGAACTCGTATCATCATGAAAATTGATACACCAGTCAAGGATGGCAACCTCTTACATGTGATAGGGGCGTCACCCATGGGCGGGGCAAAATGCCTCTATAGCGCCCCCTTGAAATTTTCAAAAACCCCTCCCCATAGGGGTTTTTTTGGAGTAGGAAGATGAAAATTGGTACACATGTGTAACTTGTCCAGACGCACGAAAAAGTCTTTTGCACCATTGGTCTACTCCAAACAGGAAGTTGGCCATTTTGATTTTTACGTGTCATTATGGCGTGATTACCACACCTTGTATTTTAACAAACTCCTCCTAGGGATTTTGTCCAATCCACTTCAAATTTCTTTCACATCATCCTGAGACAATGCTGATCAAAAGTTATTAAAAGCTTTTTTCTATGTCGATGGGCGTGACTGCTATGGTGCCGCCAACTTTGATCCATCGGCATGCATATTCAAGCAGCTCTCTCTCCCACATACTCATCCAAACAGCTTCAAAATGTCTGTGTGCCATCTAGACAACGTTGTTGATCAAAAGTTATCAAAAGATTTTGCTCACGTTGAAGGGTGTGGCCGTGAGGTGGCGGCGAAGTTTGATGTCTCGCCATGAAACATGAAATTGCTATAACTTTTGCATAAATGCTCCGATCTGCACCAAACTTCACATGGTTGATAATAGTCCCGCCCTGAAGACGTTTCCATGCAGAAATTTTGTAATTGTCATAGCGCCCCCTGCTGGCGACAGGAAATACCATGTTTTAGACTTTGAGGTGCTGCTCTGACCACATTGACCATATTCAACTCAAATTTGATGTTGGTCATGCTATATTGTGAAGACCATGATGCCTCATAAGACACTGCCGCCCTGATGGCGCGGCGAATGTCGATGTTTCGCCAAAACACAGGAAGTGAAACATAACTTCAGTTTACTTGGTCGAATCTTCCTGAATCTTAATATGTTTGTCACTGGTCCCGCCTGAGCATATGATATTAATTTCATAAGTGGGCGTGGCTAAACAAACTCCTCCTCCACAAATGATCCGATTGACTTCAAAACTGGTGTGTACCATATAGACAAGTGTTTGACCAAATATTCTTAACAGAATTGGTCAGCGTTGAACGGTGTGGGTGTGGCGTGGCGTCAACTTTGGATGTCTCGCCATGAAACACGAAATTGTTATAACATGAGATTAAATGGTCAAATCTGCTTCAAACTTCACAAGTATGATAAAAGTCCCAGCCTGAACACATCTACATGACGCTCACGAGTCATAGTCATAGCGCCACCTAGTGGGGACAGGAAGTAACACCGCATTGCTTCCTAAAGTGTCCGTAGGGGGTGAAAGTTTAGCACCTCATCTACCAGTTGGCCTCTGGTGACATGGTCGCGGCCGCAGCAGGCCCCGAGTGGCGTAGGGTCGCGAGGGCCCGTTCAACGCTGCTTGCAGCTTTAATTAGGGGGCCAAGCCCGCGGGGCCTGGGGGACGCGTATGCAAGCATACGCGTTTCCCAGGACCAGCGGTGCTGGGAACCCTATTGTTTTTGTTAAGATTTTTATTATTTCTATTATAGTTTTTTTTATTTTTCCGTTGGTAAAAGTGGTGCTGCAGGCTAAACCGTGCAAGGGAGGGCGGTGCAATTTGGAGGGTTAGTCCAGACCCCTGCACGTACCTGAGCCGCAAAAATTCACATATGTCCGCCAGCAGGTGGCGCTATAAACCAAGGGAAACATTTTTTGCCCTATAACTCCCACACCGTATGACGCACATTCAAAAGCCTCATATCCACAGATTCCCTGAATAGCTCTGAATCACCTGGGCTAGGCCACGCCCATTTCCGCCTATAATTTTTTTTCAGGAAATCGCAAAAACTCAAAAACCTACTTTTTCTAACTCCTCCTTGGGGTTTGGTCCAAACTGTGTGAAATTTGGCACGTACGGTCTTCAGAGGTATCTGATCTAAAGATATCAAAAGAATTTCATTCTGTCAAAGTATGCGCAAATTATTAACGAATAAACTTTTCTAGCAAGCTATAAAAACGCGAACAGTTGCATAACTCGGTCAAACTAAATGCTACTGACACCACAAAACTCAGATCCTTGGTTGCCATGTGACTGTGGGGCTATGAGCCAAATTTGGCTGATTTCTGCCACTAGGGGGCGCTGCAAACATGGGAACGTTATATCTCTTTAACGGCAACACAGACTTTTACGAAATTCGGTGGGTATGATGCTGGGTCACTCCTGAGGCCATACCTTGAAGGTAATTCCCACTGGTCAAACTGGGCGTGGCTTATTACGAGATAAACAACAAACATTTATTTAAGCTCAAGTATTATGCTGAGGGCTGTGAAATTTACAGGGTATATATAGAATAGGATACAGACCACCCACACCAAAAATTGTGCGTCTACTCCACTAGGTGGCGCTGTAATGGACGCAAACGCATTTTCGCCTGTAACTTCCACATTTTTAATCACATCCTCATAAACTTTATATCCACGTGTTCCCTGAATACAGCCGCATCTTCTGACATAGGCCACGCCCACCCACAGCATATTTCTCTTTGTAAGTCGCTATACATCAAAAACCTGCTTTTTCTAACTCCTCCCAGAGTTTACGTTCCATCCACACGAAACTTTGCACACACAATCTCCAGATGTGCCTGATCAAAAGTTTTCAAAAGAATTTTGCTACTCCAAAAAATGCGGTACTTTATTAAATTAACAATTTTTTCTGCTAGCTAAAAACACATGCTGTTGCATATTTTTGTCCAAGTAAAAGCTATCGACATTAAACTCAAAACACTTGTTTCAGAGGTCAATCAGAGGCTCTGTGCCAAATTTGGTGCAAATTGGTCAAAAGGGGGCGCTATAAACAGAGAAAAAGCAAGCGATACAAAAGTTGCTCAGATTTGCACGAAATTTGGTGAGCGCCATGTTGACTCGCTCCCGAGGCCGCCAGTAAAGTTTAGTGATGTTTGGTCAAAGTGGGCGTCACTTCTTACAGCAAACATATTCAGCCTTTCACACTGCTCTTCCCATTGCAATAAGACCAACGGACAGAGAGGGCAGCCTTGCTCGACCCAGTGTTCGATAGCAGATCTTGACGGTGTGCCTCCCGGTGACGAAACGGAGCCGTTCGCGTTGCGTGGGCTCCGCGACGCCCGGGGGCCGAGTCGCGCGGGAGGCTTGGCCCCCGTTCATAACTGCTTGCAGTTCTAGTTAGGGGGCCAAGCCCGCGGGGCCTGGGGGACGCGTATGCAAGCATACGCGTTTCCCAGGACCAGCGGTGCTGGAACCCTATTGTAATTGTTCAGATTTTTATAGTTCACTATTATTAGGGCCCGAGCACCGTCCGGTGCGAGGACCCTATTGAATTTCAAGGAATTATTAGGGCCCGAGCACCGTCCGGTGCGAGGACCCTATTGAAACTGAAGGAATTATTTTTCTTCTTATTATTTTTCCTAGAACTAAATCGCTTATTTGGGGGCTTTATCATATTCAAAAACTCACCAAATTTGGCGGTCGCATCAGTCGTGGTGAAAATTTACGTGTATTAGGGTTGATGGCAGTAGGTGGTCCAAAATGGTTAGGCCACGCCCCTTAAACAGCAGCCCCTGCGGCTCGTTTAACCGACATGCACGAAAATCGGTACACCTATGTATGACACCCAGACGCACAAAAAACTCTCTTGCACCCATAGGCTAAACTCAACAGGAAGTCGGCCATTTTGAATTTGACGGTCATTTTTCGCATTTTCCACGTGTCGTATTTTAACGAACTCCTCCTACAGGATTAATCAGAACGGCTTCAAAATCACTGTGTAACATATAAACTACCTTGTGATCAAAAGTTATTAAAAGATCTGGCACACATTGAGAGGGGAAACGGCTTTTTTGGCGTCGAAGTTTGACGTCTCGCCATGTAACACGAAATTGCTATAACTTTAGCATTAATGGTCCGATCTGCACCAAACTTCACATGTTTGATAATAGTCCCGCCCTGAACACACGTATGTGACAAGATTCCATATTTGTCATACTGCCCCCTACTGGCGACAGGAAATTACATGTTTTACAGTTTGAGGTGCTGCTCTGAGCACGTTGATCATATCTGACTCACATTTGGTCAGCAAGGCCTTAAGATGTTGGTAATGCTATATTGTGAAGATCGTGACTTTTTGTCAAACAGCGTTACGCCCAGAGCGCGGCGAAGTCGATGTTTCGCCAAAACGCAGGAAAGTGGCCTTAACTTCAGTGTCCTTCATCATATCTGCCTGAAACTTCACATCAGTGTTAATGGTCCAGGGCCTGAACATGTGATATGAGTTGTGATATGAGTTTCGTTGATGGGCGTGGCCAAATGCCTTGGCCACGCCCTTTAAACATCAGCCCCTGCGGCACGTTTCACCGACATGTACACAAAATTGGTACACATATGTATGACACCCAGACGCACAAAAAAGCCTCTTGGACCCATTGGCCAAACCCAACAGGAAGTCAGCCATTTTGAATTTGCCCGCCATTTTTGCCGTTTTGCACATGTTGTATTTTAATGAACTCCTCCTACAGGATTAATCAGAACGGCTTCAAAATCACTATGTGCCATCTAGACAACGTTGTGATCAAAAGTTATTAAAAGATTATGCTCTTATTGAAGGGCGTGGCCATGAGGTGGCGGCGAAGTTTGATGTCTCGCCATGAAACATGAAATTGCTATAACTTTACCATAAATGGTCCAATCTGCACCAAACTTGAAATGCTTGATAATAGTCCCGCCCTCAACATGTCTACATGCAGAAATTTTGTAAATGTCATAGCGCCCCCTGCTGGCGACAGGAAATACCATGTTTTAGACTTTGAGGTGCTGCTCTGAGCACATTGACCATATTCAATTCAAATTTGGTCAGAAAGGCCTTAAGATGTTGGTAATGCTATATTGTGAAGACCATGATGTCTCGTCAAACGATGCCGCCCTGACAGCGCGGCGAAGGTCGATGTTTCGCCAAAACACAGAAAGTGGACATAAATTCAGTTTACTTAGTCAAATCTTCCTGAATCTTAATATGAATGTCACTGCTCCCGTCCTGAGCATATGATATTAATTTCGTAAGTGGGCGTGGCTAAACAAAACTCCGCCCCCAGAACTGATCCGATTGACTTCAAAAGTGGTGTGTACCATATACACTAGTTTGTGATTAAACGTTATTAAAAGATCTGGCACACCTGAGACGGGAAACGGCTTTTTTTGCGTCGAAGTTTGACGTCTCGCCATGAAACACGAAATTGCTATAACTTTAGCATAAATGGTCCGATCTGCACCAAACTTCACATGTTTGATAATAGTCCCGCCCTGAACACACGTATGTGAAAAGAT